>JASSRZ010000051.1:2790047-2806176 GCA_032164315.1 Malacoctenus gilli | reverse complement strand
GCCCCCTAAAACCCCCCCCCCCCCCCCCCCGTCCCCGACCTGGGAATGAAGTCAGAAGCTTTTATTTTGAAGGCTCCTGCACGCGCAGCATCAAACGCTGGCGTCGTCGGATACGTTTGGCCGCCTGACGTCGTCTCCGCCTGCCGGGGATGAAAGGGTGAACGTTTAGCTTTTCTCTCCCAGATTGTTGGCCTTACATCACCCCCCCCCCCCCCACACACACACACACACACACACACACACACACACACACACACACACCCACACACACACACGCTGTTTGTATTTATTCCCCTCACACGTGACAGTTGAGGAGTCAAGTCTGTGGCTGATCCTGCTGTAAAAGATTACCGAGCTAAGGATTTTGTTTGACACTCCAGATTTACATTAATAGCTTAAAAAAAAAAAATCAACTTTCTGTCATCTGAGTTGCAAAAATACGCCAGGCTACTTTGAAATGACATCATGCAGGGACGGATTTGCTTGAATAAGTGTGAAATGAGAGTGGAAAGAAAAAGATATGAAGAGGGTTTAAAGAACTAAACTGTAAGAATGATTCAGAGAGAAATAAACAGTGTTCATAGAGAAAACACACGATACCACCACAAAATGCAGGATTTCAACATTATTTAACGGTTTGATAAGGAAGCGATTGATGAACTTTAAGGTACTCAAACTCCTGCTTCAGCTCATTTGCTGGTAATCAAATTTGAACCTCCTGTTTCCATGGGACCAAAACGTTTCGGCCTCAAAAAGCCCCATTTTTGGGGGGTCTTTTGTAGCTGAGGCCAGCAGCTTGCTCGGCTTGGCGGACGCTTCAAGAATGAGCTGACAGTGACCGTCCAGCCCGACAGCATCAACTGTACCTGGCCATCTGCTTCCCAGCATCACCTGCTCTCAGTGCCAAAAACCTTCAGCCGTGACGTCAGCGCGTGCGCGCACGCCCCGAAACCAGGAGGCCGTTCCCACACTGCTGACTGACGCTTTGATGGAAAAGCTTCGTCGCAGGCTGGAACCAAACGGCGCCATGAAGAGCCGATGAGGGGAGATTTCCTCTGAGGGTATTTCAGAGTCAGTCGGAAAAGGGGAGATGATTGTTGTGAGAAGAGACGAACAGACACCTCCCCCGTCAGGAAGAAGCAGGAGACGGACGGCAGGTGACCAGCGCCTCGGGCGCATCCGTCGGCCCGCAGCACGGCCCTGCGCCTCACTGCAATGCTCTAAAAAAGCACTTCTTCCTTCTTCAGTGTTCTCCTTGACCCAGAAAACACACGCGCGCGCGCGCGCGCTTCTCCACCAAACTCACGCCCTCCTTATCTCTCGCAGCAGTGTGAATACAAGTGAAAGGGGTGAGGGTGAGTTGAAGGCTTTGCACTGCCCTATTTTTCCTCCCCAGCATCGTCTGGAGCTGCGTCCTTCTCCGCGGCCTTCCTGCACACCAAACCCGAACGGAGCCGAGCGAGCGCCGATCGCAGGTGCAGCGTCTCGGCTCCTCCTCGCAGGACGGGAGGTGAGCCGACGCACCGCGACTGAGGCGCGCCCGAGCGCAGCTTTGAAGCTCGCTGCTTCACATTCCCCGGCTCATGCTGGAGGTGCTGTCCCATATTAGCCCATCCTGCCTGTGATCTGACAGGGAGCGCGGCGCGCATGCATTATTCATGACTGAGCCCCACTCGCAGCGGCTTCAAGCTTTCAGAGGAGCTCTGCTCCCGCCAGGAAAAGAAGATTTTCAGCTCCGTGTGGAGTTTGTGCACACAATCCATCCTCCGTACAGCTAAATGATGTGACTAAATATATTATCCGTGTTTCTGTAATAAATATAATGGCTCCGTTTTATGACAGAACCGCTGAAACGGCTCATAAACAGGACTCATGATGATAATTCATTGAAAGCAGCCAGTGTGCACATTTTCAGGCAAGCGATAATAAACAATCATTCGCAGTTAACCTGGGCTGAATTTTTGATGAGCTGTGGCCACTGCTGCCACGTTGTATCATTAGATTCAGCTGTGTTGAAGCTGCTCTACATTCAGAACAGGCAGGAAGTCACAATCTGAGCAGAAGTTGTAAAGTTTTCGCTGCTTTTAGGGGTTGTTGCATCATGCCAGGCTGAATCCTTCAAAGACGAATCGTCTCTAATTGACACAAAACAACCAAATTAATGATTTGTCGGTTGTTTTGTTGCTTGTGGCTCAACTGGCGATCAAGCATTAGGGAGAAAAAGGAGTTTCAAACTTATTTGTATGATGTGAATAAACATCAGAATGAATCAATCTTGACGATACATGTTTGTTCATTCAAATCTAAGGAAGCTGCGTTATTCTGTAACTCTGACACTGATGACAAACTGTCCACAGAGTTGAGAGCAGTAAACAGCCACAGGAACACAGAGAGAAGCTGCGCTGCAGAGACTTTCCTCCCTCTGTCTTTCACTTCGCCCAGCATTAACGAGTCCCACGGCCATTAAAATCTGACCACAGAGACGCTTCTCATCGTACTCGTCCGGAAAAAAAACAGCAAAACTTCACGAACAAACCTGCGAGCCTCGTGGGAAATCAACCCGCCCTCCCACTTCCCCACAAACCTGCCAATTAGGAGGAACTCCCCGGCTACTCCGAGCCGCCTCATGGCCATGAGCAGCCCGCGGACCGTCATGCCCTCGCAGAAGCAGACCACCACCCTGGCTTTGGGCAGACGCTCGCGCAGCTTCCTCAGCAGCCTGTCGAAGTGCTTCTCGCCGGCGTTGCTGTAGATCTTGTCGGAGTGGGCGATGCAGAGGCCGTCCTGCGAGGCCAGCTCCTTGAACACCTCCATCCCGCTCTCGCCGTAGTTACCTGGGAGAGACGAGAGCAGCAGTCAGTCGGGGGGGGGGGGTCAGTCGCCCCTTTGGTTTCAGCCACCGTGGAGGAGGCCACGCTGGTTTAGATGTCAAGCTGCGTTATGTCAGCGCGGCCTCTCTTTATGGGATCGAGAGCAGCAGCCGTGACCTCTGCAGCCGCGGCTGACACAAAGTTTTGTCCCATTTAGGTTGTCTGTCCGGGCGATGAGCCGCGGCGTCACTCACAGGCCACAGAAGGAAGCTCAACAGGAGTGTATCAGCCTGCCAAGTGCTGCGATACCTGTTTCGTGTCACCGCACAACCACTCAGGGTCAGAAACAAGCCTCCTCAGTCCTGCAGGACGACAACTCGCCTGCTTTACGGTTAGATTTAAGCAGCTCTCCTCAAATGTGTCGTTTGGTGTTTCCTCTGAGTCTGAAGCGACTTCCCTCTGAAACACTTTTCCACAAATGATGAGGACACATTGACTGAAGCTGTTCAACTGGTAAAGGGACATTGCACCAGTTTTGCACAAGAGGATCAGTCAGTTTTCAAAAATAACCTGGGCGACGTCACGGTGACGCCTCCTTGCGTTGCCCCGACTCGCCTCCGAGATATTAAATTTTGATCGGGGAGGAATGGAGAGTTTCACGTCGGACTCGGCGCAGCAGAAGTTGAAAGGAACTCAAAATCAGGATGGATTAAATCTCTTTCTGCACAAAGTCTAAGAAAATCATGAGTTTAGCTGCAGAGATTTGATGCAAAAGAACTGATTCAACTTCATTGGAGCTGAGAGCGCACGCGAAGTTTTAAGGCCAACAGAAGCCTTCAAAAGTGCAAACCTACTGGTTATTTCTGTTCTTTGAGAACTTCAAACGTTCCTCTTCAATGAGTCCTCAGTGTGGAAATGTGTTTCTGCGCTCTTTGTTCACCCTTTAATGTGATCTGGCTGGTTTTTATCCACATGTGGCTCTTCCTGCCTCGCAGCACATCCACTGACGCCTCGTCCTCCGTGAAGGAGTCTCCCTGCTCCCTCTGCTCCTGTATCGTCTTTTCAAGCCTCTCATAGCAGGAATATACAGAGACGCATGCAGAGGCTTTGTTTTGTGTTTTTGTCCTATATATGCAGGAAATCCATCTTAAAATGTTGCAAATGCAAGCTCAAATCAAAACTGGAGCAACAAACGCACACATGAGACTAAAGAAGATAAAAATGTTGATGCTTGAGCACCAGGCAGAAACATCTAAACCTTTAAAACCCATTTTGTTCACAGTATTTATGTGTCTGACAGCTGAAGCCGCCATTAATCAGCAAGAAAATAATAAAGTAGCTCAAATTAGCTGGTTTGGTCAGCTGTCTCTGACCATATTTGTGAATAAATAAGTACCTAAACAGATTAACATGTTGGGGGGGGCAGTTGTTTGCACACAGTCAAAACAAGTGCAGCACTTGTCCACCCTGATGTGCACAAACATCTGTCTGTGGAGCAGTTGTGTCGCTGTGTGAGCGGCTGTCCTTTGGCTGAACTATTCACTTCTTACTACAGGAAAAGGCCACCGAGAGTTCAGCCGGAGCTGCTATAGAAGCGTCTCCAGGCTGCTGCGCCGGAGTGGAAACGTACAAGCGCAGAGGTGTCAAGTCATTTACGTCTAAGGCCACACATGGGTTCATCTCAGTCGGGTCCCTTCCAGCGAAAAGACGAGAGAATTTCATTCGACCGCAAACAAATACGATGATTTCTCTTTGTCCTCTAGCAACGTGATAGAAATAAATTCTGAAAATGTTGACATTTTGTGCGCTTTTTTACAGAAACATTTGACCTGTTTGGTGATTCTCAGTTTGATTTCTGCTGCCTCTCGTGAGCTCATCTTCAGAGATTGGATGGAATGCCTAAAATTTTAGCATACAAATGAAGAAAAAGTTTTTTGTTTTTTTTTAACCATTAATTCAAAAACCTTCAATGTAAACTCAAATTCAACTAATTGTTAAGACTGTTTTGGGCCATTTTAATAACAGGCCAACTGAAGGTGAAGACTATGAAATTTTGTCAATCCCACTGTCCTCCTCCAGGTGGAAGTGTTGAGTCAGAGTTTGGACTTTTCTTTCAGTTGTTAGATACGAACGTGAACCTACGGATCGTACTGGCAACACGATGATGTAGCAACCAGAAGCTTTTGCTATTACTGCATCAGCAAATCATCACGCTGCTTTTTTGAGCGATTCAATTCACCACCTAGTGGTGAAAAGTTGCATTGCACCACCAAAGTGGCTGAAGCTGGTTGCACATTTGTGTGATTTTGTCGGTTTGCCAGCAACACGACAAAAGTCTGACATCAAAAAATGATGTGCTTGTACTTTGCGTAATATTGTGTAACTGTGTCTTAAGGGGACAATGGACTTTTCTTTTAACCTTCAGACCTCTTCTGAAGCAGAGGTAATGATTTAGAGGAGTATTACAGTTTACCCTCTTACCCTCTGTGTGGACAGCAGAGACATAGGTCCAGTTATATCGTTTGACGATGTCCAGCAGCGCTCTGGCCTGAAGCGTGTCGGACGGGACAACCCGCAGGAAGTACTTGAACAGCGTCTTGTCGCTGAGGTCGATGCTGGTGGCGGAGTAGGCGATCTGTGGGATGTTGAAGAGCTGCAGGAGGTTCTGGACTTGGATGGCAACCGAGCTGGACCCGGGCCCGATGACCCCGACGATGGGCTTCTTGGTGGGCGGCGGCTGGCTGGACGGCGAGCCCTCGATGCACCACCTGGAGCCCTCGCTGTCGTCGCGGATGGAGATGAGCGAGTCGCGGATGAACTCGATGCTCTGCTCCAGAGCCACGGAGGAATGCCAGCAGGAGTCCCTGATCTCGCAGCCCAGCGAGATGTTGGGCAACAGGTTGGGGTCCGAGTTAATCCGGTCCAAGGTGTGGAACATGGCCTCCACGCGCTGGATGCCGTACTGCTCGCGGACTTCCCCGCACTTCCTCTCGGCCACCTTCTCGGCCGATGGCTGGTGGTGCACGGAGAAGAGGGCGCCGATTAGGATGTCCCCGTCCATCCTGGCCACCAGGCGGGAGGCGGACGTCGGCACCGCCGACCTCTCATACTTCCCTTTGGACAGAACAAACGCCTCGAACAGCAACACGGGCAGATACACAAAGCTGATGGCTGTCAGGTGAATCATATTCGTCGCTGTGCCGAAGGTGTCGGGAGTAGAATCATTTCCTCTCGGCCCACCAGAGGTCCATCAACCCTCCTCAAACTCAACCCAAAACCAGGTCAGTTGCTTCTTTCAGCCTCGTCACCCTGAAGGAGAAAGACGGATTGTTAACTGTGACCTCCGGAATGCAAGACCAGAGAGAAAATCTGCCTCTTTTATGCTTCTGATTGGAAATAACATGTTATTCTTTGGGGCGTTGTAAGCAGCGCCTGATCATTTTGGGCCAAACTTCCCTTCACGTCAGTTTCCAGTTTGCACCAGTTGAATTATAACATGCAACCATTGCCTGAATCCAGCATCTAATAAGAAACGTGAAAAATCCCACCAGGAGGAACTTCATCACTCTCTGACAACTGAATCAACTCAAAGAGAGGCTGCGGACCCCCTTTCGTCGGACAAAACATCAGAGTGAAGCCAATCGATGGAGGAAACATGCACTCTCCACATCAGCAGGATTTAATATACAAGCACCAGGTAGCTTCTGAGGTCTGCTCTTGTTCTGAGAAGCTTCAGGACAATGATCTCCTTGTAAACCGTTATTAAACACACAGAAATCTTTGTCTAGGGTGAGTGAAAATAGAGAAAGTCTCTTGTGCATACAAATAAATACACAAAGAGGTCAAATATAGCGTAACAAATGCCACAGCTGTAAAGTGAAAACACATTGACGTCGGACTAAAATTAAATGTATACATCAAACTTCAGGAACTCTGTGAGATGATCGGGAAAACAAACGCTTGAAGTTTCAGCACCACGGACAGCTGCCATCAATCGTTGATCTTTTTTCTCTTCTTCTTCCGGTGACCGCTTCTTGAACTTTTACCTCTCCAACATCGATCATCATAAAAGCAGATAAATAACAAGAGACACCTGCTTCATCATCTCCTCACCTTCTGCCCGCTGACTTAACGTCCAGCGCTGCTTCGCAGGTCCGACCGCACTGAGGATCGTCACAGACATGCACACGCATCATGATTATGGCGGGACTGAAGCCTAATTGACACCCGGGACTGAATATTCGAGCGGATTTGGGAGGACAGGGACACCGGAGGGGACAGTGTCTGCAGGAGCGTCACATTGCATGCGTCGCATGACGGGACTTCACCTACCTGCAGCAGGCAGCCCGGGACATGACGGGTCCGAGTCTCCTGTGAAGGATCCAGGCTGGACTCCGACTCCTCCGCCGAGGAAGCGAAGCACGGTGAGTCTCTCTCTCTCTCTCTCTCTCTCTCTCTCTCTCTCTCTCTCTCTCTCTCTCGCTCTCTCTCTCTCTCTCTCTCTTCCCCTCTCTCTCTCTCTCACCCACCTCTCCTTGAAAAGGGAGGGATGAAAGAGAGATGAAAGGGAAAGTGTCTTCCTTCTCTTCTTTCCTGGCACTGCATCCCCTTTTTGTTGTTCTGCTCCTCCCCTACGGCCCACCTGGGATCACAGACACCCTCCGGAGCGCATCCAGATAAACCCCCCTGCGCATGCAGCGCCCCCCCCCCCACCACCACCACCACCACCACCACCACCCACCCACACACACATACACACTCGTACATGTTTCACGACGGTTACATTTTCTCCTTATCTCAGTTTCGGCCTTTTTGCCTTTTCCAGTCTCACCCTGCAGCCATTAGCTTCTCCATCGCCTTCACTATCAACACCCGCATCGTCGCTGGATTAATGCGAACAGCTACGAGCCACTTGCCACTCGGGCCTAAGAGCGGCAGCCATTCCAGCATCTCCAGTTTTGCACCTCGCACATATTAGCAGTCGCCATTAGCCGTTCGCCTTCGCCCATTAGCCGTGTCCTTCATGCATTAGCCTGAGTTCACGGTTTATCCATTAGGTGGTGAATCCTGATAAAAGCGGTCCTCCATTACTGACGTGTGACCATCTGAAAGAAAGCAGATAAAGGGAAACCGATGAGTCAGCGTTTTCTGGTTGTTTGTCATTTTCAAAGTGATGGAAACATTTTAGGGTTCTTTTACAGAAGTTTAAGGACAGTTTGTCCACACGAAAGTGACGTTTTTCCGAGACTGATAGATGCGTCACTGTCTCGAAGCGCTTCTCTTATTGTTACTGGGCGTTCAAACACTTTGACTTTTAACTTCCTGGCAGTTACTGAAGTATCAGACCTTATGTAAGGTTCTAAGAAATTCCACTCACACACACCCAAAGAGGTGAAGTCGTAGGTTATCCCTTGGTGCTGCAACACAAAATATGGGTAATTACAGAAACGTGGCCACAAATTAGAAGGTAATAGATATCGCAGTTGGCCTACGGGCAACATATTGGATGAGACTGTTGGTGTCAGCCTTCAGGAAGTGGATTTTGAATAGCTTCACGGTAGTTTCAAGCCTTACGTCTGATTTGTATGACATGTAGAGGCTCATCCTGCAGGTTTTTCTTTGTATGACTGCGGACGGACGGATAAATCGGTGCAAACATCCACTCCAGGCCTTCCCTTCCTCCCAGGTGAGTTGTGTTGTCGGCGACGGGCGGCGTGAAGCTGCGCAGCTAATGAACCCGGCGGTGACTCAGTGAGAGTCAGTGATCGGGAGCCAGGGGAGACTTGTAGCAACACGGCCGCGTCGCTCGGCCCCCGCCGCGCCGTCGGCCGTCCCTGCAGGAGCGCCGCGAACGGCGCAATCGGTTTACTGTCGCACGCTGCGGCTGCTATTCACATCCAGCATCTGCAGACGTAAATGCACACGTCGTCGCGCTCAGCGGGGCAGCTTTCTCTCATCCTGAACGGGATTCTCCAGGGCTGCGGCCAAAGTTTCTGACCCATACATCGCCCTCGCTGGACGTGTGTGTGGCTGCTGATTGGTGTGACAGATAGAGGCCTCTGTATTCCCAGCTCACCCCCTGTGAATAAAAACACAGACAGAAAATGAACCCTTGTTTGGCCATCCACACACATTCACTCGCGTACTGTATACACACACGCAGACACACACATACACACACACACACTCGCTTTGAGGTTAAGTGTCCTTGCAGATGGAAAGTAAAATATGTGGCTGATGAAACTGGGCTTGAATGCGGGATGTGTGTGTGGAAATGAAGTGTGTGTGTAAATGTTTAATGGTGTTTATAGTCTGTAAAAGTGGGAGTGGTGGTTGCAGAAAAGCGCTGGCTCGAGCCGTCGGGCCGGAGGAGTCAAGATATGCATATTGTATGGAAACATATATGGTTTTTACCGGCACCGCTTTTATGAAGTCAAGACTTTACGAGCTGGTTAATCACCATCACTGAGGAATGGCAGCGTGACAGGATACCAACACTGAGCTCTCATTTATTCTCTCTTTGGGTGGGATGAAGAAAATGACGACACCCGCGTGAACCCAAGCTGTCGATGAAAAAGCGGGACAAAAAGCGGTGAAACGATCGTTCAAACCTCTTGAACTCGCCTTCAATAAATGTCGTTCCTCATTTCGAGATGTTGTTTGACTCCAAATGGGTTTATTTTTGATGTATTCGCAATCATATTTGCAGAGTGGACTGAATGAATGGCCGGGGACATAATGGAGCTCATTACGAACATCCTTCAGTAGTTTAATTTACCATAACCAAACAGTGCGAAGGCGCCAACATACACCAGACGTGGAAACGTTTCCAAACCGAACCACAGGCCGTCTATAACTTTTCCGTCCGCCGCTATAAAAACCAGGAGTGTTTGGGGTTAAACATTTTTTCGCCAGGCGTGATCATCCCACAGCTTGGCTGCAAAAAGGCCGAACGCGCCGAGTATAAAGCCCCAGCGTGGAATAAGATTTCACTCGCAGTGTTTCAATAAAAGGCGTTTGTTAAGCCCTCGGGCTACTGCAGGGAGAGAGAGATCAAGAGAGCGTGACAGGTGTGTGCGTCTGACAAACCTCAGATGATACACTTGTGTTTCCTCTCCTCTCCTCGTTCAAATTAGACCTGGCAGTGTCCCATTTCCCACACATGTCTTTTAAAGGCCTAATCCCTCCAACACTGTAAATAATAACGGCACAAACCTCCTCTGTCATTTCCCCCAAAAATGAAGATTTACGGGCAAAGAAGTGATAATAATCCAGGAGGGGATTGGTTCTGGCAGTCTCGGCCAGGAGGGGGGAAAAAAATCTCCACTTCTGTGTTTTTAGATTTAGTTGCATGTTGGAATGCCGCAGGAGTTTGTATTTTTGCCTAATCAGGGGGTTACATGGCATTTAAATTGGTGCGGTTTGTTCGCTAAATTACAGCTGGTTTGCGAACGTGTGTCCCCCGAGTCAAACATGTCAAACGGGCGCGCTCAAAATAAAACCGATTCCGACCCGTCGCATGTGCGTGCTCCTCGTGTCCCGCAGGGTGTCGAGTGAGAGGAGGGGGGGCGACACGTCCCAGTGTTTGTCAACCACATCGAGTCTGTGTTTTCGTCAACTCCGAGGACCTAAAAGTTCCCAACAGCTTGTCAAAAAGAGGTTGTTTTTTTTTTCATCCATCTGGATGTCATTCTGAGTGATTACCAGCTACAATACATGCTCTGTGTGCGCTACACTTATGTCCCATTTTGTGTTAATTCCAACTGGGAGAGAAAGTCTCAGGGTGTGTTCACACTTGTCAGGTTTCGTCAGAATGTATAATAACTCTGTACGGGATTGCATCTGAAACCCTAACGAGCACCAAACCAACGGACCAAGTCTATTGCAAAAGCAGGTGTTGGTCGACATCCAACGAAAGGTTCCTGTTGAGTTGAAGTTCGCACGAAGAACAAGACGTATATCTCCAAAGAGAGCACAAATGTCGGACTTGAGGTGCTTCTAAAGCTCGGATCGTCACTGAACAACCATTGCACTGATGTCAGCCTGAGTACAGAGCATTGTTGTTGCAGAAGATGCATCCCAACTTCAGTCCTGCGGGACTTTTGGTTCATATCTTTTTGTCTCGAGTTAAAAAATGCCTTTGAGTATGAAGAGAACCAGAAAAAGCAGCAGGAAACTCGTCCTAAATTGAAAGATCAAAGAAAGGAATTTTGCGTCCGTCACGACGCCAGAATGCCTCGAGATGTTTGGTGAGTGTAAACTTTGGCTCAGGCCTCCTCTGATTGAGACGTGTGATACGCGGAGCCGCCAAGGATTCTCTGTACTGTCCTCACTGTACTGGGAGGGAAAGGTCATCTCTTCATCGCTCCGACCTCCTGACTGCTTCTAATCTCCGGGCTTGTAGCTTGTCAACAACATTTTTAGGTAGCAGCATTCGCTCTCGCGCCGCAACTCCCGACCTCAAATCCCCGCCGCATGGCGATCCCGCCATCTCACCAGCTATGCGCTGGCTCGGGGCGTGTTGACGGAGCGCTGATGAGATGCTCGGCTGGTTTAATGTGTGTGTAATGTTCCACTAATGTCTCCGCGACGGCATTATCTGATGGGCTATTCTTGGCCGGGGGGGTGGGGGGGGGGCTAATGCCGGCGATGATTACGGATCGAGTCGAGGACGGCGGTCCAAATATCTCCCGACTTGTTTGGGTACCGGCGTGGGCTAATGGACGTGGACCCGCGGTGCCCTGTCACGGAAAGTTCAAGAGTTTCTAAGCCCGACGGCAGCCGCTAAGTCCTGTCAGCGACCTCGTGTTGGTGCAGCTCACGCGCTGTAATTCTAGCAAATCGCGGCCGTATTTGCGAGTTTACCTTGAGGACTAGGAGTGAATAAGTGAGCTGGAACAACAGCAGCTACTTTGGGGAAAATATATCAACAGTTTATTAAGCCCGTATGACGCAAGGGGGAGTTTAATCTGAGAAATCTAATTAATCAAAGGCATGTTAAGTTTGATGAAATATGGCTTTGAAAGGGTGGAGGAGAGCGAGAGAGAGGGAGGGAGGGAGGGAGAGGGGGAGGAATAGGAGGGGGGCGGGGAAAGGAGCGACAGGAACTATTCTGGCTATGATAACCATCAACAAACCAGACAGTCTCTCAAGAGGTGGAAACCCAGATGTGTATATGTGTGTTTCCCCTCAGGTCATGTAACATGTGGTCGGGAGGCAGTGTTTTTGCGGCAGTGTCCATTCAGGGCTCCGGGCTCCTCGGGGGAACCTTCCAGAAGGAATGAGGGGGCTCTTCCTCTGGGAGGCCCGTGTAGGAAGTGCCGCTTCCAGCTCGGTGGAACCGGGCCCTCGCACCCCCTGCTGCTTTTCACATTAGGGGCCGTGGCAGCCACGTTATGGGATATAACCGTTAATCTAATACATTTTACGCTTGCTACTAGTTGGGTTCATACACTTCATGGGTCACTCCCTCCATACAGGCTTTGGCCCCCATAACTTTGGATAATGAAACGCACTTGATGGTTTAATATTCTGTGAAAGGACTCGGATGCTTGACTGGCAGATTCAGACAGCGGCTGAACGTGCGCACGCACTCCATTATGGCAGCAGATTCATTCTTTGGAGGAACTTTACTTCATAAATAAGTTCCCGAGACTTTTTTTTTTGCCTTATAAATTCAGCAGGTTTTTTTTTTTTTTTTTTTTGTTCACCTTTGCTCTTTTTTGGATCCTGTTCCCCAACTCCTGAAGTCGGTAATCCGACCGCCTGCGAGCTGCAGGTGCTTCTGCACATCCATCGTAAAACTTGTGACTCGGACTCTCCCTGAACATGTACGCTCAATAAATCCTCGCAGCCAAGGGATTGTTTGGCAGCACTATAAACTGATATACGAGTTGCTTCACTGTGTCCAGTAACCGCAGGCCAGAGGACTACTAATGAAGTTTATGTAACAGGGGGCATTTAGATTACTACTGGGGAGGAAAATACTGAAGTATTACTTCACGAAAATACAGAACTATTACGAAAATACTTTCTCCTTCATCCTCACTGGATATAGTTTGCCTAAGTTAAGCTACTTCATTGAAATATTTCTTTCTTGTACCACTCTGACTCATTGTGAACCGCTACCACACAAACAAAGACCCGTCCTGCCCCAGTGCAATACCCAAGGGGCAGTCAGGGGGGCCTCGTTCAAGGGTTCACATCAGTTGGCAAGGTCACCAGATAGTTTTGAGAACGTCCAACAAGTTTTTCTGAATTTAATCTGACTTTTTTATTATCTCGACGTAACTACAGACTCCAAAATATAACAGTTTAAGAGAAAGCGCAATGAACCACTTCTCAAAATAGATGTAATATAAATTAGCTTTATATTTCTTTGAGAAAGAATTCCAACTCACTGCAAACAAACCTGTCACCTTTGTTGTTCTTTAACTGCAGCCTGTTTTTCGATTTTTTTTTTGTTGCATTTCTTTCATCCTCCAACTTACACTCTGCAATAATATGTTCATTTTTCTCAAAAATGTAGTTTTTATTTGCAAAAACAGGACAAAAGTGGTCAGAATGGACTCCGACATAGAGGAACTCTGTAACTTCTACTCGGCTAAAAATACTGCGACTAATTCTGAAGACACTGCAAACAAAACACTGGATATGTTCACAAATTAAAAGCCCGCTCTGACAGTTTGAACAGCTCTATTCCCAGAGTGCGCGCCATCGCACAAAGACAAATTTAGTCGTTTTCTGGTGATTAGGGACTGTTTTTCTTTGTAATAAAAGCTCCTCTCTGCTGCTCTCTCCCCCCTCTAAACCCCTCAACTCTCCCCCTACCCCCCTATTTTTTTTTAACAAGGGACCTTTAATTTGGCGAGAAGGAAGCAATGAATTGTGGAGTATACTTTTCCACAGGCGGCCTGGGAAATGTAGGCCTCCCTCATTCTTCGTCTGTCCGCTCCGTCCAGCGGGCAGAAGCCAATAGGTAACATGTGTGATGGGAACTGCTACCGCGCTCCTCCTCACTCTTCATCGCGCCCCGCTGGCTTCACTTTCAAACAGTTGTTCTGTTTGTCACTGGAGACGTCTGCTCGCTTTCAAACGCGAGGCGATTCGGGGACGTTGTCTCGTCAGACTCATGAGTCTCATGTGAACTTTCTGCAGTTTTTGGAGCTGTAAAAACATGTTGAATTACTTGCGTGTTGATGTTTTTAAGTTTCCATTTTATAGCGAACGCGTGGAGCGTCCGTGTGTTTGTGGGGGACGTGTGCCCCTGTGTGTGTGTGTGTGTGTGTGAGAGGGGGGTTTATCAGAGGAGACGTGTCAATTAGCCGGGGGGTACAGGAGGCAGAGCCTGAGGTCGGAGGTCGGGGCGGGGGGGATTCGTCAGCTGTCACTAACTATAAAAACTTACTGTGTTCCAGTGCACATGTGCGTGTGCGCACCGTGGCGAGGGCCTTGTCGAGGGTCACCGGCTGCCGAGGCGACCGGGAACAGACTCGCCGCTCGCTGTGTGTGGTGTCACCTCCCCGTGTAACAGGACTGATTCAGAGTAAACCCCCTTTTAGTCGTGTCTATTCTTATTTTAGCAAGAAGAAATGCGAGCTCTCCGAAAACCGTTTGAAGAACAATCGACGACTTGTCAATAAAGTCTTCAGTTCGATAGTCGAGTGGCGACTTTAGTGCCGTTTCATCCCATTAAGACCCAACGCAACACTTCCCTTCACTCCCTGGTCATTGTTTATAGTGTGTGTCTGTGTTTGCTCCTCTTTTAGAGCTGAATGCGCTGTGATTTCAAAGTCTCCGTTGTGTATTTCTACATGTCACAAAGCATCTCATTGGACATGGATCTTTGCAGAAATAACACGGCCTAAAACGTTTTCAAGTTGCGCCGGACTCTGGAGGGAAGTGCGCGTCGTTCCAGGTCTTCACGGGTTGAAAGGAAAACAAAGGACTTGAGATGTGTCCAGACTTCTTCAAACAGCCGTAAAACCCAGCTGTTTCCAGTGTGGACTTGTCTGTTCCGTGTGATGGATACCAAATGTCTATACGCAAGAAGGAAGAAAAGGAAAGAAAAACTCCCTCGAAATTGGCCTTTGAAAGCTGAGAATTGCAGCTTTTTAAATGCCTTAATTATCGCTCAGCTGTTGAATATCGAACCTTCTTTCTGGCTGTTTTATACGAGACTACAGACGTCATTCTTAAGTGAATTAAATGATGGTTTAGGTTTTGGTTCACTTACAATGTGCGCACATAGTTCGACATACCTTTAAGGTACCAGGAAAGCCCCATTTCACTTCAGATCAGGTTTCATTTGGTTCAAAGCAAATCAGTTTTCTTCAAGGTAGCGACGAGTCCTGAACCCGCCAGACGACACTTTGTTTTGAGCGCGCAGACGTCTGACGTTACAGTTGTTGAGCGTCTGTAAATGAAGATGTGGCTGAAAGTTAAACAAGCCCCGAGTGTTTATTTCGATATTCCTCCGAATATACAAGCTCACTTCCAAAGAAAAGAGGGTTTATTAGCCTCGATAACCTGTTGGCTTGCTTACAACCACTCTCATTGTCTCGCTGTCCTATCTGAGTCGCAGTGCTCCTTTTCCAGCGATTACTCAATTAGGCTAACGTTGCAGTAATCAATTGAAAAGATGGCGAAACCAAGCGAATTTTATTAATCTCCTCTTGTCCCTAACCAAAGCCTAAATCAAACATTTATGACATAAACAAAGGAAAAGTGGGATCCTTCGAATATCCGACTAAATAAGGACTCTGGGGGAATGATTTGAGTTTTCCAGAGTTCGCCGACAGACTTTGCGCAGGTCTGGAAATTACCTGTCCCCCTGAGAGCTTAAGTGTTTTTCTGTAGCAGAGCGAGAAGTGATCAGTGTCAGGAGAAGGAGGCAGGTCAGTGCGCTCGGGGCTGGCAAGCGCTCAAAACAAAGTGGAGGTTTTAGACCGCAGACAGAAGCGTTATGGCTGCATTACGTTGTTGTCCCTCCTCCTCCTCCTCCTCCTCCTCCTCCACACTCCTTTATCTCTCCTTCCATCTCCATCCCTTCCTCTTTTTGTCTTTCTCTGTGTGTATTCATAGACATAGTGTGTGTTTATGTACCACTATCTCTAAACAGTGTGTGCATGTATGAGAGGTTGCGATTAGTTTCCTTCATTAGGCTAAAGGCTGGGCTTCACTCCATGGCAAATATTGGGCCATGGAAATGAGACATTTACACACACATACACCCTCATTCGAACACACCCAAACACACACACACACACACACACACACACACACACACACACACACACACACACACACACACACACACA
>JASSRZ010000051.1:2754047-2773965 GCA_032164315.1 Malacoctenus gilli | reverse complement strand
GTGTGTGTGTGTGTGTGTGTGTGTGTGTGTGTGTGTGTGTGTGTGTGTGTGTGTGTGTGTGTGTGTGCGCGCGCACGGGTGCGTATGTGTGTGTGCGTGCGTGTGTTTGTGTGCACGTGCATATGAGTGCATGTGCATGCGCTCATGTACGCATGTGTCTATGCCTGTGTGTGCATGTCACTGCTGTGGATGTGTCCCGTGTGTGTGCATGCGCGTGTGTGTGCGTGCGTGTGTGTGTGTGTGGGAGTCTCAGAGATCTCTGATGCCAGGCTGGTGGAGGATTCACAGTGAAATCCCCCCAGACTGACCACTAATTGGATTCTTGGTCAGAGAGAGAGGGAGAGAGAGCAAGTGAATGTGAGAGGGAGTGGAAGGGAGAAAGAGAGGCCGAGAGAGCAGTTCAGACGAGGCTGTAGAGAGAAACACAGTGCCATCTACTGATCAGAAGGGGGAAAGCTTATTCCAAACAGATTTTGCTCTCAATTTCAATGTTTTCATTCTCTGAACAAATGACACAGACTCTCTTTTTTCTTTTGAACTGAACATTTTCAATGTCACAATACCCCAAAGAAGAAGTCATTTACCTCTGATTGACATAGGGAGCCTGTTTTACCAATAATAATGATTCCAAAATCAACACAGATCCGTCTTTAATGCAGACAGACAGCAAACGAAGCCAAAACTTTGTGAATCTCTGTGTTACTTTAAAATCCTTTGTTCATTTGGAAACAACACGCAAGAAAGCTTTCTTTCAGGGTAGATTTGTTTGCTCTCCAAAATCTTTGTCAATATGAGCACTTATTTGTGTGATGAATAGTATTTCATAGTGGTGTCTCGCTGTTGTATGGACACCGGGACCCCCACCCAGATCCCATCATACTCCTGTTTCCCGGTTTCGTACACACAAGCACACATGCGCCTCTCTGACCTCTCTCTGTCGCCCCACTCAGCATTCCAGTCACCATGTGAGCGATGTGTAGCCGCGCAGTGCGGAGGTGGGACAAGGGTCACATCGCCCCGCTAATACTCCATATGTTTGATTAATGCTCTCCATCTCTCTGCCCCCCCCCCCTCCCTTCTCTCTGTCTCGCTCTCTCTCTCTGGGCTAAACTCTTTTTTTTCTGTACCCTGCTCGCCCTCCACCTGTCTCTGCCTCCCACTGCTCACCGCGCTCCGCCTCTCTCGCTCCTAACTTGTCGTTCCCTCCGTTGCCATCCGTTCTCCACCCTCGCTTCATTTACCTCTGCTCTCTCTCTCTCTTTCCCTTTCCCTTTCGCTCTCCCTCTACCTCTCCTTCCATCCACAGGACTATGTTCTGGCAGTGGAGACCTATCATTCCATCATCCAGTATGAACCCCAGCAGAGAGTGCAGCTGCTCAGTGGCATAGGACGGATCTTCTTACAGGTCTGCACTTTACTGAGTAGATGAATGAATGGATGTGGATACGATGGTTCTCTGCTCTGTGCACCGACTTTATCAGCCGAGCGTGATGATTGGATGAAGAAAGAGATGATGAGTTTGCAAGTTAAAGGGAAGCCTCTAACAAACTAAACTTCAGGTGTATAATGCAGAAAGAAGATGCACCACCTTCCAGTTCGTAAGGATGTTTCCACATGTGTTGGTTGAAAAAATGCAATGAAAGGTCATATGTGAAGGTTTTTACTGAACGTGTTTTCCGTTCTCACTTCTCTCTCCTCTTTCTTTCTCACTCTGTTTCTTTTGCCCATTTTGTGGGGATCGTTCAGTTTACGTGAAGAATATTCTCCAATTTTTCAGGAAACCTTCAAAGATTACAGTTTATACGTTCGCTCTTCACTGAGTCCCGCGCAAACTGTGAACTTAGAGAAATAAAGCCTGAAATCAGTCAAAATGTTGCAAGAAGACTTGACTGGTTGTGTTCTGAGCCAAATGTCAATGTGCTATTTATTCCTCACCACGCGATGATACGTGTTATGTATATCGACTATATCTCCATTGAGTGCAGGGACCCGGATCACAGAAGCGTGTGCTTTATACAAAGCCGCCGCACAGCAGGAGAAACTGTTCGTTCTGGATGCTTCTCTCCGCTTTGAATTCTCGTTCCTCGGTTCTCTTTGAATGAAATCCTCCCCGGTCCCTCACAAAGATGCACCACAGTTCAACATCATCGCAGGTTTAGGAGATCATCAGTTTTGACTTCTACTGCTTCCTGAGCCCCTGTGCTTTGCGGTACTTTGTTTTGATGGATGACTTTAAATACTGTAAATAATACTACCCATGAGCCTCGCTGCTCGGGAATAAGTCAGAGGCATCGTTGAAGAGAGTAGCGAGTGGTGGTGTTGTTTTGAAAAGCCAAGGCAATCGGTGTGAGCTGGATTCTGGGATTTCTTACACGGTCATCAGCTCGACTAACAGCAGGCAAAGTAATGATGCAGGTGTCCAATTACAGGCACCTGTTCCTGTTCCTTGATGCAAAGATCATCTCGACTCATCCTGATCACGTTTGGCTGAGTCTCTTGTTTTTAAATGATCCATGTACATTCATATTATGTCAACTTTTTCTTCTATGAAACAGAGGAGTTTTACTTTCTTTCCTATTTTAGATTTATTCCATGTTAATCGGATTTGTTTGCGCTCACCCCTGTTTTCCAGTCGACACGCTGAGAACAGCGATTCACGTGCGGCTCGCTGCTTTGTTCTTTGCCAGATCGGAGACGTTAAAACGGCAGAGAGGTACTTCCAGGATGTGGAGAGCGCCTGCCAGATGAAAGGGAGCCAGCTCAGTGACACCACATGCGTGCTAATGAACAGGTACAAGCGCGCCGTGCGTTTAGCGCCTCCGTGCAACGTGTGAACGCAGCCCCGCTTCGTTTTCTCTCTCTCGCTCTCTCTCTCTCTCTCTCTCTCCCTCCCTCCCTCCCTCTCTCTTTTTCGTCTGGCTCTGAGGACGCGATACTTTCTTTCCTCGGGGCTTTTCGCAGATCGGTGCCCCCTCCTGGCTCTTGATGTAGCACAGGAGGTCACACCTCTACAGCGCTAGCCTGAAGTGACGTTGAGTACGAGGCAACGCTCAGGTGGCAGCCCATCTCACTCACACTGGGTGAAGTGATGCTCATTTAAAAAAAAAGACTTTATATAAATCATCAGACTGCTGCCACAGCTGCTTTCTGTTTGAATTTCTTTTGTTTTAATGCAACATTTCCCTGCACGCACGCACGCCCCCCCCCCCCCAAAAAAAAAGTTTGGTTCGGTCACACCTGACTGGCCTTCAATAGGTCCCGACCTCAATCTTATCCCACACCTTTGGCAGGAAGTGGGATTCAGCCCGTGAGCCAGACCCCGCCACCCAACATCAGGGCCTGACCTCGCCGATGCTGAGGAAATAAAAGAAGAAAAAAAAAAAACTGAAGTCAGAGCCAAAAAAAAAGTGGTGAATGAGAAAAGTTCAGACTTTTACAGCAGCACATTAATTTTACGTTTAGAATTTGAGTCCTCGTCAGTGAGCCGTGGAAAGGAAACGAGGGCAGATGGAAACGGGCATCAGAAGTCTCAAACTCGAATCAAACTGTGATGGTTCCAGATTAATAACGATAATCACGTGACAACCAGAGAACTGTCACCTATCATGCTTTTTTTTTTCTTCTGGATGACTTCAACAAAATGCAGAACCTTCCAGAGTGGAGGTCCACTTGCTTAATAATTCTGTGCATTTGGGTTGTTTTACAGGGCCTTTGTCTACCTCAGTCAGAACAATTACGCGGATGCACACCTGTCCTTCATTGAAGTGTTAAAACTGGACCCCAAAAACCCCGTCGTGAGTACCGCCGCATCCCCTCCCCTCAAATGCAGCCTGTTTCCTCTCGTTTGCAAAGCTGAGTGAGGATAATGAAATCAACAGGACCACCTGCTCCAGACCGATCGCACTTTCAGTCCTAATTTTCAATCCGCTCTGTTACCAACAGGGTGATATTTTATATTATCTGAAGATCTGCTGTTTCCAGGTTGAGCAGGAGATTGTATGAAGATGCTCCTGGTGTGATATCACAAAATGCAACATAGAGCAGGTTCAGAGTTGTTAAGGAACATTTCATCAGTCCCCTCGGGGAACTCTGTCGCCTGCCGTCCAGCCGTCCTCCTCAGTCAAGTTTTCAGCCACACATACCAGGAGCAGTGAGCCGCAGCAGGACAGTGCAGTCAGAGGTTTCGGGGTCCTCTCAAAGGCCCAAAGTGGTGGTGATTAGAGTGGTGGGAAAAGCTCTCACTTTTGCCACCACTTACTGGTGGAGGGATTTCAAACCAGTAACTTAAAGCTTCCTTGGAAGCAGCTTATTGGAAGCTCGCGCATAGGAGTATCTTAAAAAAACAGCTCCTTCACCAGCTTCATATGAAACTGAGAGGCTCTTTGTCGACTCAACAGTGGATGAATGAAGTTTTGTAATAACGATGAAAAAAAAAGAAATTCTACATATGCTACAAAATTATAAAAAAAACACTGAAAACTCCTTATCTCGCTCTTGATCTCCATGTCAACAGGCCAACAACAACGCAGCAGTCTGCTTGCTTTATCTGGGACGTCTCAAGGAGTCCCTGGGCCAGCTGGAGGGCCTGGTGCAGCAGGACCCCACGCTGTACCTCCACGAGAGCGTCCTCTTCAATCTGACCACCATGTACGAGCTGGAGTCGTCGCGCAGCACCCAGAAAAAGCAGGCGCTGCTGGAGGCGGTGGCCTGCAGGGAGGGGGATAGCTTCAACACGCAGTGCCTCAAACTGGTCTGAGCGGCGGCAGGGTGCGCGCGGCGCTGCACGACAGGCAATGCGGCTCGGAGGGTAGAATCTATAGAGGGGGAAGAAATCTTTAGCTCCTGAGAGTTTGATGAAGGAAAGCGGGAATGTTTAAGCTGAGCTCCTCGAGCACAGGCACTCACTTCTTCTCACGCAGGCCCACAGGGTGCTCGGCGCTCCTGCTTTTTCCTGCGGGGTGACCCAGTATTCTCTGCATTCACTTACAGCAACAAAAGACAGCTCACACACACACACACACACACACACACTACTGAATTGACAGCAGCCTACAAGCACAGAGTAATAGATTTAACAATTATAAGATAAGTTTGGAAAAGCATACTTCTTTGCCTTCTCCTTGAACGTTAAAAAAAAATTCAGGCCTCCTTCCAATCCTGTGCTAAATATAAAGCTACATGAGCTTAGGTTAGCTTAGCATTAATACTGAAAACTGGGGGGGGGGCTGCTGCCCTTGCCCTGTCCAACGTTAACACGAAAACCATCTCTGCAGTTAAATGAATAACACATTGCGTCTCATTTAATTCCTCCCAAACCCAAGTGTGAAAAGTTGCATTTTGACAGGGGTTAGGCGCTAGGCTATCCTCTTGACCAGGTCCTCTGGCTGTTGCTTAGCAACAATTCAAGGCTCCTGGAAGTCGCTGCACCGAGATGGAAAATGGAAAGCGGAGGGACCTCTGTGACCCGCAACGCTCAAGGTCGTACGATCGACCGGGGCTGCTGCTGGAGACTTAATCATCTCCAGCGTGCTAATCTAGCAGCAAACTTCCCTTGTTTACCTGCAGCTGTAGGCGCTTTTCTCTCTGCGTCTGTCCCCCACCCCCCCATCCCACCCCGCCCAAGGGAGTCTAAGACTCTGGGTTGGAAACCACTGACAGCTCCTAATTCTTCATTTTGTTCTAGTTTGGTGTTGACGTGAGGAGAACTGCAGGGAGTTTTTAGATGCACCACGAAACAGAAACTGAAGAAAATTTGCTTGTTGGCTAACTGAGCTAGCAGGCCAATCTTCATCTTTGAGGAAAGCTTCTGGCCTTGCAGGGCTGTGTGTTTCAACTACCCTCCTGAAAAGTGTGACTGATTCAAGTACTCAAAACAGCCGTCCCCGTATACTGCACCAAAAGCGTCATATTTCATGCAAAAACCAACGCAAGCTCCCAGTTTTCTGTCTGCCTCCTTTGTGTAACCACTTTGAACCAGACCAACCCAAAAAGTAGCTTTTCAAGTGAGCTGCCTCTGCCACTGTTTGTGCTAAGCTTTGCGAACCATGCACGGGTTGTGGTTTCATGTTTGGTTGGCAGACCTGAGAGGGATATCGGCTGTCAACTGAAGTTTTCATGCTCTTGATTATTCTTTTGACTTTTCTGCCACCTAATTTTGGTCAATGCAGTGGCCTGCATGGCTCAGCTGGGTGTCACGCTGCATGCTCGTCACTGCTGGCTCATAACTTGAGCCTGGACGTGGGCATTATCCTTCAGCTTCAGTGTGCTTCGAGTGTAAATGAACCTCCACAGAGGCACTTATTAAAGCTTCCTCCTTTGCAGACGCCTGTAATGCTGGATTACCAGTCCAATACCACTCCACTTCACTCAAGGTTTCTAAACTTGTGCAGACAAAATGAATGAGCCCTTCAGATTGCATCGATATCTGTTGACTTCAGACTGTAAAATTAGTCATCCAAAATTGTACATATTGGTGAGGCAGATTTTTTTTTCTCAACATGATAAAGGAATAATAGTCTTTTAATGATTTGTCCTCTTACTGTTTACATTTTGTGCTGATCATATTTATGTATGTTTGAAAAATTGTTTTATTCTTAATAAACCTGTTCTTTTAAATCAGCTTGTGTGTTTTTAGTGGAACAAAGTCAGAGAAACACACTTAAAACAGCAGCTTTATTGTCTATAAAAAAAAAACCCCGCTGAAGCACAGATTTGTCAACCATCAACATTTGAGCCACAAAGATCACAGTTTAAAAGTTACATCATTGTTTTGAGCCTGTGGGTCTCACAGGACCTCACACCAGAAAACAGCTGGTGTACTCGAGGAAGGCACTTGACAGCTTAATCGGTGGTGAGATAAGTAATCTGTTGAAATAGTTCCAGGAGGTTTAAACTTGAGACTTTTACAGAGAAGAGCGGAGGCTCATTCAGAGTCCAAACAAACAATTTTTGGATCATTAATCCATCTGACCATGTTGGACTTGCATAAAAAACAGCCCGCCAAAGGCAATTCTCTTGAAAGCAACTGCAGTCTTGATAAAGCGTCTCAGTCAGGGTCACCCCCTAATCGATGTAGAATGCAGACCTACAAATGAACAACAGTTCATGACAGAAGTCCTGCAGTAACGGAAACTTAATGGTAACTTTAGCACCAAATTAATATTGTACTTGTGAGTATGTGACAAGGTTCACACCAGCAGCTGAAAGGCCTCTTGCAGGCGTCATTCTGAAGAGACGCGAGTCTGAAATGACAAAAGTTGTCAATTTCTGGTCTTTTCTAAAGCATCTCAGTGCATTATTAGTGATTATCTGGAGAACATTACTCTTCCAATTCAGGTTTTTCTAAAAACAACTGATCATCCATCTCAGTTTCTTTGTTTTTTTCCCCCTCTGCTTGGTCACTTCAAACAAAGGTGCTGGTGAGTGGAGGAACAGGACCCCTGCAGAGACGCCACATAATTCTTTCGGACCTCGAACTCGTCAGCGGGTCTGTTGTGAGCCTTCCACACTGGTTCCCCCACAAAAAGCCTCATGGCCTTCGTGTAGTTCTGTTGGGAAACAGGCAAGTCGGTGTCAGGGTGGTCTCACTCTTAGGAGACACTCAGTAGAGCGCACTGACATGCAGGTATCGCTGCATGCTTTGTATTCTCAATAGAATCAAAGGCAGACGCTACCATACGCACCGTCTCATCCGGGGTGAAGCGGTGGTAGATGCCCGCCGGCAGGGTGATGAGGGCTCCCTTGGACACGGCGATTCGAATCCACTGGTCCTTTTTGTTCCTGACGTCAAAGTAGCCCTGGCCATCCAAGATGTAGCGGATCTCGTCGTCCAAATGCAAGTGCTCCTCAAAAAACATCTTCAGCTGGAGGAAGGAGAAGACAGAGCAATATTTGAGGGGTTCGGGGGGATCTGTGAGTGGATTTGACAGGAACTTAGTATCCACCAACCAGTCTACTCGTGCACTGATGTGGCACAGGTTACCTTGTCCTCATAGTTGGGTAGTGTGTCCTTGTGAATTGTGACAATGTCCATGTAGTTGTAGCCCTGCTCTTTGCGGATTTTCTCCAGCTCTGGATCTGTCTCATAGATATCGGCATTCAGCTGCAGAAACAGGATGACAAATCTGATCAAATTGAGTGTTGCAGTTTCCCTTCCTCTCCAGCAGAGATTCGCGACACTGGAGGAAAAAGAATGAATGCAAGAAGTGCCACAAAATCTACAAAGTCTCAATCTAACTTGGTCTATGTGAAATTAGATTAAAGATAAATGATCCCCCTTTCCAAATTAAGTCTGCTCATTTTAACCTAAAAGCATCAAACCAAACAAAAATTGATTATTATGAGAACAAGTGCATATGTGACACACTGAAATGAATTAAACCCGGAATCGTACTAAATTAAACCAGCAGAGCACGTGGTCAAACAAATCATCATGTGACTAACCCCCCCTGTGGGCATGTGACCCTTAAACCGGACCCTCCCTCAACCAACAGTGGTGGGACTTGCCTGCCATCAAGTCTGGCAAGTCTTTAGAACTGCAACTTGAACCATTCAGTCAAATATGGCTATACTCTTGGGGGGGGAAATGCACAAACAGCTTTCTGGGCTCGAGCAGGGTTTCAACAGAAAGCAACACTGATCGTCTAATGCTACAGATCGCAGGAGTTTGATGCTGTTGGCTATCCCCGCCACGGCAGAGCTGCGCAGTGGGCTCCAGCAGCATAGAACGTGCGGCTCTTACCTTCCAGTAGTAAACCCCGAGCTCCTTCAGCTCCTCCAGAGTCACGGGCTGGTTCGGCTGCAGCCTGTGGGGCTTCTGCCTGGCCTCTTCGAGGTTGTCCATGTACCAGGCTTCGATACCCATGTTGGATTTCAACCGCAACAACGCTCTTCAGCTGCTCTCGCACGTTTGCAAAAGACTTCCGTACGTCCTTTACGTACCAGGCGTGTGCGTAAACAACGTAATACGTCTCTTGTGCGTCAGCATGTCCGGCAACAACTTCTATGACTGGAGAATCACGAAAAAAAGCAACAGTTTTTGTGGCAAAAGAGAGGAGGCGGACTATTTTTGTAGTTTTCGGCAAGGCTAACAAATATAATTTTTTTCAAAGAGCGGGCATTTTTTTTTTTTAAATGGTTAAATTGAAGTTACGAATGTGTTGCCACGCCCCTTTTGACTTCCTGAATACAATGCGTAACTTGTGTTGTATTCATGTAAACGGTAAAAGTGAGGGAATACTGAACTATAATGTCGTTCTGTCGATGGTATTGGCAATTCTTTCTTTCTCGCAATTTTTAAATTGTCTACGTGACGGCGAGAGAAAACAAACCACACAGAGGAGGTGGCGGGTGGTTACACCGATGACGATGGTTGCAGTCGAGTAATTTCAAGTGAATACCGCTTTCAAGTGGAAGAGTCACGCATTACACTCGCTGCTGCAAACACGACCCCGGCAAACGTTCACGTGTGAGCAAGCGTAGTCGTTAGAATGGCTAAAATCACTCTGTAAGTCTCTTTACTGTTCAATTTTGATGCTTTTGTAATCGTTTACTCTCATTTCTTTCTTTCAATGTGTTTGATGTTTCTGCGTGTCACTGTCATAATTGAAAGTCCATGTAGTGTGCATTGGTCGCTCTGACCATGTTCACTTAACTTAGGTAAAGTTAGAAAAATATTCACAGATTCGGCCTTTCCGTATCAATACGTCGTCAGTGAAGGATTTATTTGAGGATTTATAAAACTTAAAGTAGCTGAAGCATGAACGATGCCATACCGCTTCCCCCTTCAAAATGAAAGCACACATAAACCATCTGCTTCATCTTAAAACTCTTATTATAGTCAAATATTCGAAAATGTAACTTTGGGGGCATTTTGAAAGAGTAAACAACGACCAAGAAAATCGATCAGTTACCTTGATTTTGACCACTGTCGTGCCACCAAACTCACTGGACACATAAACCATCTCCTCTTCTTCATACTACAGGTCTTACTTTTGGTAAACATGTAAAAATGTAATTTTGAGGGGTTGGTAATCGATTAATAACTCATAAAATGGTCAATACATTTTCTCATGAGCACTGCAGTTCCACCAAGCTCGCAGACACATGAACCATCTCCTCTCCATCATAGTACAAATCTTACTTTGGGGAAATATGTAAAAATGTGATTTTCTGAAACAGTGTGATGAGACAGTCTGTCTTCGGTTGCTCTAAATGTACAATTACCTAGAAGAATGTCCAGTGTAAAAACACTGCAGAATCAAATTTCATGATTGTACTCAACACGCTCTTACACTTTTGTTTAAAAAAAAAAAACATTATTCAAGCATCGACTAATGAAGGACTTTACCTGAATCCATACCAAACTACACATTAATTGATCTGAAAAAAACTTCCTAAATTTGTCACTTTCTAAAAAAATATGTGGTCAGAGTTTGTCTTAAAGTAGTGATTGATATACATTTTTGCAGACTTGTCATGAAGGTGTTTTCAAGCGGTACATACCTGTGTTTAGTCTGATAAAAGCAATCAGCATAACTAGGGATTTATTTTCCTTTTTCCCAGTTTTTTTTTTTTCAAATGTAAAAATAGATAGTCCGACGAGGATGGGATTCGAACCCACGCGTGCAGAGCACAATGGATTAGCAGTCCATCGCCTTAACCACTCGGCCACCTCGTCCTGATGGCAGGCTCATGCACACAGCGCCAACTTGTGGTGAGACACATAATTGCACAAGTATGCAAATTTTTCTGAGGTTATAACATGTGGGATTGCGTCCGAACATCAAACTCACCAGATCTGCTTGATTGTGACCAAACAGCAGCATGAGGCGCAAGTTAGGGTGAGGGTGATGGACCAAACTCTGTCTGCTTGGATTTGATTCCCATTGTGGTTATTTCAAAGTTCACAATCCAAATTAGGCAGTACCACCATGAAAACACACCACTGTGCAGGGGGAAACTGCTAATGTAGGCATTCTTCTCACATCTACAATTAATTCATTTATATGTTTGTTTTGTAGACATTTTTATCAATGATTTGACTTTGAACTGTAAAAAGGGTCAGCTCTTGAAATAGGCTGTCAGTTGCAGCCAAGTACTTCTCATTGTGGTGGAATAGACAATAATTTACATGTGGATACATGTTCCTTCCCTCACAGCAATTCCACCACCACTCTGTACATTTTTACTTGGCAGGGTGGAAGAGTGGAAATACTGGTTTTGATATGAATTTTAGGTCAATACTTAACTCAAGTGAATATATGAAGAGTCACTATTTTAAAAGTACCACGACGAGGATGGGATTCGAACCCACGCGTGCAGAGCACAATGGATTAGCAGTCCATCGCCTTAACCACTCGGCCACCTCGTCCCTGTGAGAAGAAAGGGATCTGTATTAAATGATACAATCTCAGCTGCAGCATAGTACCTGGTAATACTGTGATACACTGTTTTCCATTCCCTCTGCTACATCCATAGTAAGTTCAGCTCAGGTCACTGTGACATAAGTGTACGGCAAAAGTTGGATGGAGTTCTGGAAAACTGTATTTGTGTACAAATACTGAAACAGTCTTTGAATTGAAATCGAGGCGAGCCGAATGAATGCTGAGTTGCGATGCGTTATTTATTCTCTTCCAAGCCTCTGTCGCATCTATGTCTGATGTCTTTATTCATTCATTTATTTCCGCTTCTCTTCTTTCATGTACGAGAGCAAAAGTTCATCTCACTCAATAACTGCACTGTAGTGTAGTGTGAGTAGTGTCTGTTAAAATGTGGGTCATTGAACTCATGTTCACATTTCCTAATTGCAATAATTACAACGGTACTATTTTAGGAAGTCCTTGTGACTGATTATTTATGAGCGACATTTTCCAAAACAGCGTTCTGCTGAACCACTTTTGCTCTGAGCCCTCAGATCACTGATAAGGAGAGGAGAGAGAAAGGCGGATGTGAATAATGTAACACATGACTGTGGGAGGATCATAGCTACCAGCCCAGTTTGATGTTGCTATTTATAGATGTTTGTTCTATTCTGGGAACGTGAGCACTTTTTCTTTGTAGATCCTGGTTTATTTAGGATTTTTGTCCATGTGCAACTGTCGCAGTCCTCGACGCGGAGGAGGAACTCAAACCCAAGCGTGCAGAGCACGTGGTTTAGCAACCCATCACCTCGTCGACATGAACTCTGAGATGTGCTTGGATTTGCACACCAACGTTTATATATGAAACAAAAGGTATGGATCAAAACAAGAGCTCATCAGCAAACACCAACAGGCTAAAAGGTTCGGTCATGTTTACAAGCTCCAACAAATGACGTGCAAATGTTTGTTTGTCCACCAGATGGAGCCAGAGACCAGCAAATGAACTATACACCCACGAAAACCCGACGTGGACACTGCGGGTGGGCAGTGATGTCAACCTGATCGGTAATGATTATTTGAGAAATAAGTTTTTTTTTGAAAAATGCCCTCAATAGGAGCAACACGTGATTCCCACCAGCAACTGCTATTTTATTGTCATAGTCCAACTCACTGGTATCGCTGCAGCTGGTGTGTGTCGTTGAATTCAATGACACTGCATCCTGTGTGTATATATTGTGGGTTTGCAGTTGCATCGTGTGACGCAACAACTGCAGATGGGGGTCGTGTGTCGTCGGTGTGTGTGTGTGTGTGTGTGTGTGTGTGTGTGTGTGTGTGTGTGTGTGTGTCTGTCTGCCTAAAGGGAGCAAATCACAAAACAGAAGACAAGACGGAGGGGATCGAACATTTATTTACCCTTATTAAAAGTTACAATAAAACCATTAACATCTTCAAACGATAGCAAAATAAAGAGAACCAAAAAATATTGGCCAAAACATATTTACAGAGACAAGTTTGCAGATTGAAAAAGCTCACATTTTTGTACACAATCCCAAACCCCTGTTCCGTGTCATAAACTCTGAAATGTGAACGCTGCAAGACTCAAGAAGCTCGAATGTGGTTTTAGCCAGAGAAAGAATCAAAACGCACGAACAAAGACAGCTGTTTTTCCAACGCCCCCCTCCATGTTTTTGTTGGGTTTTTTTTCACTTTTCTATACATGACAAAATACTTGAAATTTGGGGGGGGGGGGGGGGTAAAACATAGGAATGCAGAATTTCTAAAAATTAATAAGATCATTTTGAAAGGTTTATGTGTCCGTATAACAGTCATTTCGAGTGAAGGAGATGGTCTGCCTCGCTCCGCAAACGCTGACAAACATTTTAGATCCCAAAGAGATGAGAAAAAAAAAAAACGAAAAGAAGAAGATGTTATAGGGCTGCCACGCTGTTTTCAAAAAGAAGGATGCTTCTCCGTGAATTGGGAAAATAAGTCAGTATTCCTGATTCGCTCCCACATCCAATCCGTTTTACCTTCGCCACACGCCAGTCCCTGTGTGTACCATGGGGGGAGGGGGGCCAGGGGAGGAGGGGAGGGCGAGACAAGCCGACGCTTTTCATCATGAGAGGGCCCGGTGAGATTCCGTCTGTCGAAGAACTAATAAAAGGCAGTGAACTGGTGGTTGAATCAGCAAACGTGATATATCCTTTGTCTTCTTTTGTAGTTTTGTTTATAACTTTAAGAACGTGGCACGAGTCTCTCATATATATATTTATATACTTTAATCTTGGAAAATCAGTTCAGGTGCCGTGGCGGGGTGCAGTCACTCTGCCTTGGCCTCGCCTTCAGAGGCCGCGGGTGTCGTGTCCTCAGCTGGGGCGGCAGCGGCGGCGGCGGCGGCAGCGGGCTCCTCGGCTGGGGCGGCCTCTGTTGGCGGGGCCTCTTCCGCCGCCTTGGTCTCGCCCTCAGGTGCGGGCGCCGGGGCTGCAGCGGCGGCCTCCTCGCCCTCTTTGGCCTCGGCGGCCGGCGTCTCCTCTTTGGCTTCCTTGGCCGCGTGGCCGTTCTCCTCGGGCTTGTCCTCGGTCGTGGGGGAGGTGGCCTCCTCCTTGCCCTCCTCGCTGCCCTTCTTGCTCTTCTTCAGCGAGATGCCCTTGAACTTGAAGGAGTTCTTCAGGGAGAACTTCTTCTTCTTCTTGCCGTCCTTGGCCGCCTCGCCCTCGGCCTTGGCCGCCTCGCCCTCGGTGGCCGGGGCCGGCTCGATGGCGTCCCCGGCGCTGGTCTCGCCCTCCTTGGCGGGCTCGGCCGTTCCGTTGCCATCGGCGGCGGCGACCTCCCCGTCGGGTTTGGCAGAGACGTCACCGTTGGTTTTGACGTGGCCGTTCTCCTGCGGAAAAGAGGCCTGGTTAGTGACGTGTGACAGCGGTCAAGGTCAGCCAAAACAGCCCCACTGCCCACCGGATCGGAGCCGCTTCATTATGCTCATTTAGAAACTTCAAGAAGCAACCAGAACCCTGAATACATGCAATGTCGGGCCATGCACCAGTTGCAGCAGCACGAGTTAATCCGTGTCTGACTTGAGGAAAGCAGCTTGCCCCGACAGCGGTTCAGAAGGGAGGAGGCGGGAGGGAGGATTGAGGGGGATTCAACAGCTGGCTGCGTGACTCCGGGCGGACACAGGGGGGCAGTAGTGCTGCGTCAAAACATCACCGCGGCCAGCGAGTTGAGGAACAAAGGAATCCCCGTGAAACCTGCTTTCTGCTCTCATCCGGAGAGCTGCGGCTCCCATCGACCGCTGCTGTCTGCGGGAGAGCGGCGCAGACAGCGCGCAGCAGGCGGCACGGCACAAAAAAAATACCCAGCCAAACTCCGTCTCTTTAAGAAGATGAGGGAAGATCGGCTGTTTAAAAGTCTGGAAGCGGGTCACAGAAGTTCATCGCTGCGTCTGAATCGGCATCGCATAACACGGATTGTGATCCGGAGTCTCGCTTGCTTATTTCTCTCACCAATCAACAGACTGCGATTAAAATCTGTGATAAAAACACGCAAATCTTCTTTTTTTATTTACGAACTTCTGTGATCAACACAGCTGAGCAGTAAGTGTATAAATGTGGCCCGGGTGTCAGTGAGTTTGGGGGGGGGGGGGGGTCTGAGCTGGCGCCTGTTCGCGCTTTGTTTGCAGCTCCGCTAAATGCGCCTCCGGCGGAGCGCATTTGCATCCTTTGCGCCGGCTCGCCTCGCATCTTTTGTTCGACGAGGGAGCGACCGTCCGCCCCGGGTTGCGGGAGAAAAACGCCGTCCGAGCGCTCGTTTCGAACCCAAACTGACGTTTAAAAGAGCCAAACGTGCGGCGAAATTGCCCCCGAGGGACCAACAGTCGGAATTAACAAAGGCAGGTCTGGGGCGCGCTGGGAGCGGGGACGCGCGTCGGGCGCTCGACGGCGGCTGTTGCTGCTGGAGGTCCGCCGGAATTCAGATGATTTCAACTCATCCACTCTCATTGAATTTTCTCACATCAGCTTGGGGAGTCAGAGCACCGTGCGGGAAATGCCCCCCTCCCTAAACACAGCCCCGGTCCTCGCTGAGGCACCCATGCCTGGCAGTGGGCGTTGGGTGCCATGTGGCTCCCCGCTGATCGGGCCCCTGACTTAATTCTCGCTGCATTTCTACTCACCTGGCCGTTGGCTTTGGCGGCGGCAGAGTCGGCGGCGGCTTTGCCCTCAACAGCTACTCCACCCTTGGACAACTGGGCTCCCATTTTCTCTTTCCTTTCAGGTGATGTGAACAAAAAAATAAGAAAAAAAGGGGGGGAAAACTCGAGGTGTTTCGAATTTCTTTTGAAATTAAAAAAAAAAAAATCCAGCTCAGGGATGAGTAAAAGTCTGGGCCCCCCAAAAAAACGAGGTGGACAAAAAAAAATCCGTCTGGATCTCCTGCTCCCTTTAAGCTAAGGATTGAGAGGACCCCCCTTTTTTCTGTCTGCGTGTGTGAACCCCACGGCGGCTGAGCTCAAATTAAAGGATGTCAGCGAGAAGACTGTGAGTATTTCAACCGCGCCTCAAAATCGACCAGAGTCTCCTCCCCTGGGCGTGACGGCCGGGCTCCGTCCAATCTGCAGCCGAGAGGGGCGTGGGCCGTCCTCAGCCCCCCTGAATCAGCAACAGTCAGCCACTCAGACCATCAGCAAGACTTTTTTTTTTTTTTTTCTCCCTCGCCCCCACCCCACCCCCTCCACTCTTACAGATGTCTGCAAGACTCTGGACACTATCAAACTTTGTTCGACCACTCAAACTCCACTCTGAAGTTCGTCTTCAATGAAAACCCCAGAAAATTCAGTTGTGATGGATTTAGGATTGAAAAATAATGGGGAAAAAAGGGAGTTTGAGCTTCTGTCCTGCAAAAAAACAGGACAGGAAAAACACATATCAGTCCAGTTCTTTTTCTGTTGATTTTATCATTTTAATACCATATCAGAAGCGGTCATGTTGGACACTGTTGCGACTTCAATTGGCAGGTAATTGGTGTCTTTCCACAATCCACTGTTTTGTTATTGAGTCGTTTTAATTGCCACCCTCTGTTGATGTGTGTGTATGTGGTTGTCTGTCGCTTCGTCGGCCCGGTGATGGACTGCTGACCAGGACGTCCTCGTCCAGGATGAGTCCTGCCTTTGTCTTGGCCGCGTCCGTCACTTCCATCCTTCCGTCTTTGCCGAGTTTGGGCGAAAGGCAGCGTACAAGCGGCACAGCTCTCCCATTCACACCAGGGCGCAGACAGAGACACAGACCATCACACAGACACCTGTTCACACAGACATGCAATTCATTGTATTCCCTTTGAGTCACGTCTGTTGCGGTAAACCGGTCTTGCAAAAATTTTTAGCGACGCATGTGTGAAGAAAAAGGTTTTACTGTGGTTGAGGAAGGTCAAAGCAACAGTGCATCCGTTTTTTTTTCTTTCTTTCTTCCTTTTCAACTTGAAGACAAACTTGTTTCCCCTCTCTCAGCACTTCTCCAGTGAAACCCCCTCAGACGACGTCCACCGCCGGGCTCTTTTTCGAGAGGAGCGGCGCATCACTGGAGCCGCCAGGAATTTTAAACGGCCTCCTCTGGACTTTGAGTGACAGCGCCCGGCTTTCCAAGAGTAAACTGGTTGCGTAACGACGCTGCGCCCCGACGGAGACTTGGGCGACGGCACAGGGGCGGCTTTGTCACCGACACAGACGAAGGGGGGGTGGGGGGGGGGGGTGGACAGTGAGACAGGGCATCAGCAAGTGACCAGCCAATCCCACGATCACAGAAGCAGTGACTCTGCACTTTTTTCTTTTTTCTTCATGTTGGAGCCCGATGCTGACGGGTCTCCGCTGCGATTCAGCGAGGTCAGAGGTCATACGTTTTAGGCTGAGTTATGAGCGCCACTGGACGTCTCTCTTTGTCTGGAAAGGCACATTTTTGTGCGCCAGATGCTTCCTTCAAAGCCGTTCCTCTTCGTTTCTGGCAACCTTAACCAAATTAAGCTCTTGTTCCCATCAAGGAGCCCCTTGTTTATCCCCGAGATGAACCCGTGTTAACAGAATGGTTCGCTGCCTTCTTGTCATTTGCACAGAAGTTCATTGAGTGGAATTTATGATTTCCTCTCAGTTCTGTGGCACTCCTTTGTAGCTCCTTCTCTTTCTTTTTCTCTGACTGTTTCCATGATTCTCGTGTCACACACACACACACACACACACACACACACACACACACACACACACACACACACACACACGCTCACAACACCCCCCCCCCTTCATACATACACACACTCACACAAACATGTCACAGCCATGGTATGCGAGGCATGTATACGCCACCCAGAGAATGATCTCCAGCCATTCAGTGGGCTGAGTTTCCCAGAGTGGAATACACCCTCAGGGGTTCAAACTCGACGCCCCCGACCCCTCCTAACCAACCACCGCTGCTCCATACATTCTCCCAAACTGAGTCAAGAAAGAGAAAGCCACGTGATGTTTTTTAGAAAAAGACCCCCGAGTCCCTCCATCCGGGCTGCAGAGCCCCTTCGTGGTTTTGGAATTCCTGGTTGCTCTCTGAAGCGGGACTCATACTGCTTCTCTGTACATTGAAATTGTTTTTGAATCAAATAAAAAGCTTCCCTTTGTAATGTTAAGAGCTCCAGCGATACAAATCACTCCAAACAGGTCATACCGGGAGTCTCTACTTTCGAAACTGACTCGATATCTTGGAAATGAAGGAGGAACTTTTTTTCTCGCCTCTTTTCGGTTCGAGAACGGTGGAACTGAAACCTTGAAAACGTTTTTGTTTTTTTTTTTGGTTTAGTTTCTGTGCTATAACTCCACCTCTAAACCTCTGTGCTCTGGCTGTTCGAACGTGTAGGACGAAATCACGCATTGAATTGCATGCATTATTGAAGCAGTTCTGAGCTCTCCACTTGTAAATATAGCATCACGATGATTCAATGATTCCTGGAGAGACAGACACCACTTTGTTGTGGGAAAACTCGAGTGTGTCATTCGCGTTAAAAAACTATCTGAAATGTGAGGTTTTAATATCTGGTCAAAGGCAGGGAGAACTCTATCTTATTCGCCTTTACACAAAATATCTTGCAGCACAAACAATCACATCAAGGAAACAGCTGAAAAAAACGAAGCAAGCGGAGGCAATTGGGTGCTGCATATAGTTTAAGAAAGCCAAGCTTGGAATTCTTGCGCAGGTTGAGATGAATCAGCCTGTGATTAGCTTAGCTTAGCTTAGCTTAGCAGGGCGACTGGGAACAGTGGGGGATGGTGCGCCGCGTCAGAGATGGAAGTCACTGCATGGCCGCACCAACCAGCGTGTAGAGGAGGAGGAGGAGAGTTGCAGCATCAGGATGTGTCAGTGAAACTCTGAGATTGTTCCAGTGAGGAAGCTGGTAATTACTCTGTCATAATTAATTAGCCTATTTTACCACTTTATGCCGAGTGAAGGTAACCTGAGCTCACTTTCATTCATGTGTATGAGAGTAGATGTTGACGTTGGCTGCTACAGACAAGAAAGTGGATGCAGTGAAGAATTGAAAGCCTTGCTATTCATACACACACACACACACACACACACACACACACACACACACACACTTGTAGTGCACACCCTGTGATGATGACAAGCCCTGATTTCCTTGAGAAAAATGAGATTGCGGCTGGAGAACTTCCTCTGGCCTTGACCAGTCTGCTTATTTCTCTCACGTTTTACACTGGGTTTCTCCTCCTCTTTGCACTCTCGCCCTCCTCCACCCCCTCTTATTCCTCCTCCTCCTCCTTCTCCTCCTCCGCCAAGCTGGTCAATGCCCCCGTTTGTGCCGCTGCCCATTTTTCATGCCCCCGACACAGGATGAGCTCTAAAATCCTCCACTAAAAAAGCCTCCATTGTCCTCTCCCTTTCTCCGCCAGCCAACTGATGAGCATTACAAGTAGAATGAGAGAGAGGTAGAAAAAGCTGGCAAAAAAAGAGTCTCTGGGGTTCTTTTTGCTTCAGGGAGGAGAAAAGTTATCTTTACGACAGTCACCTTGAGCAGATTACTTGAGCACATTGGCGTGATGAATATGTGATTTCCCAAGGTTCCTCTGTTTGCCAGTAATTCATGCATACACAATCACATCAACAAGCGCACAGGCTGTTTCCTGTGTGCATTCCTTCCGTTGATGTTTGCAAATTTGTCGAACAACTTGTAGCCAGTACAAAAATAAGGATGCATTAAAAAATAAATAATTCAGTCTATGAATAGGTTTAAAAAGGGTAAATTCATTTATTGTTATTTCGTTAAAAAATATTGAGCTTTAATATGTAATTACTGTATTTAAAAATTGCTCTCACATAGTAATACTTCTGTTTGATTGTGTTGCATGTGGAAAGTGTTTTTTCCGACTTTCAGATGGTACCTGAATGTAGCTGTAAAGTTCGAGAGGAAAAAAAAGAAAGAGGGAGTTCAAGTCCAAACCGGTGAGAGGAGGTGTGCGGAGTGGAGAGGGAGAGCTACCGGAATATGTCCGCCTGTCTTGTGAGTAATGTAAG
>JASSRZ010000051.1:2699703-2710563 GCA_032164315.1 Malacoctenus gilli | reverse complement strand
CAGAAACGCCCTCCTGTGCAAAAATTAAGTTGATTCGGGGCAAAATGACCCGGGAACGCCCAAAAAACTGTTGGAAAGAAACGTCATGCAAATGGTCAAAAAAAAGTAAAATTATTTTGGGATTTTTTTTTGCCCCAAAACAGCATAAATGGATGCCTGCTGCCCAGAAACGCCCTCCTGTGCAAACATGAAGGTGATTCGGGGCCGAATAACCCGGAAAAGCCCCAAAAACTGTTTTGAAAAAAAAACACCAGCCGCAGCATGGCCGAAAACTGAAGAAATTGGAGGTCTTTTTTTTGCCCCAAAACTGCATAAAACGGATGGCCGCTGCCCAGAGCAGTTTCGGATGAGGAGCGAGCGCTGAATGGTGGTGTGATTTGACCGAGTGACAAACTGCCATTGGTGTCACTTTTTGTAATGGACTCTTGACAAGGGTGGTATACCAACACTGGAGTGCAAATTCTCTTTTTTTCTTTTTAAACCAAAATCCAACCGAAACAGTAAAGAAAGGCTATCCGTAATAATGGTTGTCAAACAAAGGTGTGTCCACAAAAACTCAGTACAATTTGCAAAACTTATTTACACACTATAAACTGTGGGAGTAAGTTTCTTCAGTTTAGTGACTCAGCAACTTTTGCTAGGTTCCGTCACAACCTGTTGCAGGTGCATCTACAAGCATTTGAAGGTTAAAAAAAGGTTAGAAAGAGCATGTTTCAAACAGAGGACACAGTCAATGCATGAATCAAGCAAAACAGGGTTGAGTCCAAGCAGCCAGTGCCATACAAGCACTCCATATTTGCCTCTTTATTTTTTTTTTTATTACTAATAACAGTAAAGTATGTGAGCCACCAAAGCCTGTTGGGTGTTAGTCTGGCTTTACAATATTCTCTAAATACAACATTCATGTTTACAATGTTAGGAAGGAAAATGAGAGTCCTTGAAACTAAAACATTCCTACTTCCTCTTGTTTTGAGTCCAAACTTTCCCCTTTTTCGAGTTTCTCATAAGATATGTGCTTGTGCGATGGGAGAACAGAAGGTCTCCTCTCAGGTGTCCGAAGGGACGTGTCCTTCTGCCCCCGACTGCTGCGTAACTTCATTTTTTGGGTTTTCTTTTTTTTTCTAGCAGATTGGGTTGTAACCTGACCAGAGGACTTGTTCGAGCGTCCAGTTGTAAAGCAATTTGTCTGCATGTCTGGCGGCACACACTGCTGGGCCCCGTTATCCCTAAAAACAATGTCAACACCACACTCCTGTAAATGTGACCACTTCATCAAATAAAGTGACTGTGGGTGTAATAAAAGTTTTAAACTGCTTGGTCAGGATCTTTACGACGCCAGCCGATGAGTCTCGGCTTCTGGCTTTGCGCTGCAGAGTCTCTTTTACCCCTTCGCAGCACACAACCTGCAAAGTCTCCATCGCAAACGTGCTACCGGCCCCCCTGCGAAGTGATGGAGCGGAGGGGCGCGGAGGGGCGTACAGTTGTCGCTGGGGCCGGCAAACCAGATCACAACTTAAACAGCAGGACTCCCACCTGTCAGCTCTCCCTCGCCCCCTTATTGTCTACCCCTCAGTTCCCGTGTGCGCGGACAATCACTCAAACAGGAAGCATCACAAAGGAGAAGAAAGGAGGTTTCTGTAAGGTCTAATCCCAGGGAGCTTGGGGGGGGGGTGAAAAAAAAGGTTGGCTGAGGTTTCTCGCTCCTTCTTTCTTTGTGCCTGTCCAACGGCCCTGTTTTCTTGATGAAAATGTCCCGCTGGATGAGGGCATTAGACGCCCGCTCTAATCCCGTGTAATTTCCCACAATCCCCTTTGCTTGCATCCTGCCAAGGAGGCCTTCGGCGCCCTGCTGAGCCCCTCGCTGCTGGCTCCGGCGTTCCCACACCCCTGCTCAATCAGTATTTCCTCTACTGGCGGAGAGGAAACAAGACACTCAGTCTCTCCTTCCCTCCTCCTTTTCATCTCTCTTTTCATCCGAGCCTGAGCGGCGGCAGAAACCGGCAGCCTACTGATGAGCGCGTCCTCGGTTTGTGACCTTTGGCAGAACCGGGCCGCCGCGAAGGCCGCTGAGGGGACAGACAGGGTTTAGTCATTAGCAGAATTAAAACCGAGGTCCACTACTTGTTGACCCAAATCACATTTGCGTGTGTTCGTGCGTGTGTGCGACCTTGTGCCATTGTTGTCCTCCGCTGCTAACTGTGTGTTTACGCAAAGCGCCGTGTACATTTGCCATCGTCATAATCCCGCACAATCTCCTTCTTACGTAAAATGCTTTATGATCTTTTTTTTTGTTGGGCGCATCAGAGGGTCAGCTGGGGAAAGAACGACGTGACACTCTGCGCGCCCTCTCGTCCAAATGGCTATTTCGGTAGCGTCTAACACAAAGTGGTAAATCTATTACCGATGCCCCGGCGATGTTCTCAGCAGTTGGGTAAGCCAGTGATGAAAGGGGGCTTTGGAGAAAAAAGGCATGATTGCGTAAAAACACACATTGATTTCCCATCAATGATCCATTCAGAAGATACACACAACAGAGTTCCAGCGAGGCCAAACTTACGTTCTGCTCCCTGAATTCAGTCGCTTCGGCTGGATGCTTTGTTTCTTTTTCAGGGCTGCATTCGGTGCAAAGTTCTGTGAGACGTGTCATTTGTTTTAAAGACATAAAAATCCCTTGAACTGAATAAATATTTCTTTGTGGAAGGTCCAAAAAGTGGTGAGGGCTTCGTGGCATTTGGGATTTATACGGCATAGTTTGGGATTTTCTGTACGGCCGTGGAGATGCCCAACTACCACAGCTTTAAGTTTCAGCTCACATCTCCCGTCATTCACCACATAGTCCGGATCAAAACATCTCAAATCTCTTTACCTTTTTAGGTTTTGCACTGGGCTGGAGTTTGGCACGTTATCTGTCAGCGGCCACTATTTTGGTGTCACCCTGAGGAAAAGTTCTGATCAATGCCCAGAGCTCAATTCATACTCGCGCTTTCTTTTCTTTGAACTTGAAGACGGTCTGAATTCTGAGATAAAATTTCATTATCTTACGATACAGAAAGCCTTTTGATTAGTTTTGCTTTAATTGGGGGAGTTTCACTTGGTATTCAGCTTCCCTTCCTTTCGATTCTTAGTGATGTGTTTCATTTTCTTGTCTGGTCTGTTTGTGGTTTCGTCACCTTGAAGGAGGGATGAGAGCGTCTCCTCTTTCCTGTGACTCTCGCAGTGCTACTGAGGACCTGAAGGAAACCCACCAAGCAGCAACACATCGACAGGAAGCAGGTTGAAAAGCACTTCTCACTGTTGCCACTTCAAGAACGTGACAAAAGATGTATACATGTGTATATACAAATATGTGGTGCTGCACCAGTGGCAGGTGGAGCCACATACATCCCTTCAACTCTGTGCTTCATGTAGCCAATATTTACAAATGCTCGAGTTGTTGGGAAGTGTCCTCATGTGGCTTCACACTTAATATAGGAACATATTAGAAGGCCCGGTGTTTACATTTTATCTCGTGTGAATCAGAGTGCGACTATATCAGTGTGGCCTCTGCGTTGACCATATGTGCATGTGTATGTACATCGAGATAACCGTGCATGTCGGCGAGGATTCGATTGCGTTTCCTTCACAGATTTGAATGTGAGCGTCTCCAAACTTTTGCTCGCATAAAAAAAAAAACAAGTTTGCAGGTTGTCTTAATTCCAGCCAGTGGTTATTTGTGCATGTGTTTTGATCTCGGTGGCAGGCGGCGACACCTCTGCTGCCTCTGAGGTGCTCTGCTCTTGTAAACACAGCGGTGACTCCTGAGCGTCACACACAACAAGGGAAAGGACGAGCGCAGGCCAGGCCCTGCCGCCCCCTCGGCACTCTGCTCGGATGGTGATGCATATGCAGCGACTGCACGTACACACACACACACACACACACACACACACACACTCACGCACACACACACATAAGCATGAGCTTGCCCCCAGCTGTTTTAAACTTCACTAAAAACAATTTATTCATAGCTGAATGCAAACAGAATAAAAACGACTGGCTGTGAGTCATGATTTTGTCACATTTTGAGTTGGTTTCTCTTTCCCAATGAGGTCATTTAATCACACGGTGTAATCCACCAAATGCACCGAAGGTAAATTGCCTGCTGTGCGCATCAGATTCCGTCCAAAGGCTTTCATAAGGGGACTGACAAGCGCCTAACCTTTGTTCAATTTCAACTCCAGACTGAGTGTAAATAAACGAGAGGAAATAGTTGAAGCTGCGTTGCTGGCAAGTGTTGACATACCAATGGTGAGCCCTCTGTTTCCCATGGATATGAAGTTTTAATGACTACAATAACAAAAATAAACAGCTGAGTGTTTCCCGAACTTGGGAAATTCTTCACCTCCGATGAAATGTTAAAGTCTCCATCTATCAGGCTGTGCTGACTGAGGGACTTGCTGCATGATTTAGAAAAAAAACTATCGAGTTACAGCATCTCTAATTGACTAACTTTTGATGACTGAATGCCAATTTTCAAGGTTTGAATTTCGATGTAACACGAGGGAGCCTGCAGAGTGGTCTCGTTACTCTGGCTTTCCCTCACAACGACAGGACCCTGGTTTGATTCCGAGCTGTTCTTTTCCCCCCAAGTTTGTTGGGTGTCAGTTGCTGCAGAACGAAAGCTCTCATCTCACAGCTTCACGAGATGCTCCACTCGCGTCTCGTCGAGGGGGCAGATTGACTAACCGCATGTGATAGCATCTGAAGATCAATAGAGGACAAATGCGCAGCTCTGAACCGACTCGTCCTACCATCGGTCACCACGGGCAAACGGGGTCAGCGGCGGACCGCCGGAACGAGTGGGGACTGCAGAAGGCTGATTGAAGCGGTGAAAGTTTACCCTCGAGCAACTTTGCCGTCATCACTTCCCCCTTGTCTTGGGATACTGTTGCTTTCTTTAGACGCGTAGGAAACTCTGGAGCTCAGCAAAAACTAAAAGTGGGTGCTCTCGTTTCCTTCAAGACCGGCTGCACTGGTGGAATGGGAAGAGCTGGCTTCAGTGGGTTTTTCTTTTTTTTTTTTTCTTTAATTCAGCCTCACAACAGTCTGGACGCAGCAGAGGAAACATTCAGTGCATGCACGAGGACAAGCCAAACCACTGCTCAAATAACGGGTTTGATTTAGCACATCTGCACAAATAATCATCCCTGAAGAGCTTTCACCATGTAAACTGTTAACTTTGGATATTGGAGTCATCTCCGGCACACTTCACATACCTTGATGCTCTGTGGCTGGAAACGGAGGTGCCGACTTGTTGTTTCGGGGAGCCAAAGAGTGAGCCGTAAACACAGTGACACTCTGTCCACCGAGCTCGACGTGAGGCCGCCGCAGTTCTGCAGCGAGCAACTGGAACTCTGTTGTAAAGGTTCGATGCATGGAAGTGAGGGCTTGGTAATTTTATTCCTGCAGGGCCACTGGCGCTCTGTAATCGTGACTCCACGGTTTCCCCCCCAGTCACGCTCAGTTGTGGGCCGCGAGACGGTGGTTGCGGCTTGAACTGGGGGGAATGCGAGGCCGTCCCCTGCGGTCTGCAGCAGCAGGAGCGACGGGGAGGCTTTGGGGAACATGATCAACGTGTCTTCGCTGGAGGTTTCTTTGCGTTCAGCTGCTGATCTGAAACCACAGTCCACACTGTGACTGGATTTCTCTGCCCTGATGAATCAGGATGTTTCAGTGCGTGGCTTTTTTCAATTCTTATGGGGAAAAACTGCTCGAAATCCATATTCGAAAAGATCTCTCAATCACAGACACAAGTCTGACCCACAAAAGTAAATCCCAGCATCCTCTCATCGGGGCATCTTTTATCTTTCCTGTCCTGTATTTCAATCAATCATCCTTCTCGATCTTTCCCGTTTTCATATCCCTTCATCCGGCCACTCGAACATCCCCCCACCCTCCCCGCCCGCCAGTCAAGTCGCTTTGTCTCGGACCCTTTGGAGAACAATCGAATTAAATTGGCAGCTCTTGTCTGTAAGCCCCCCGAGAAGCAGCGCTGTCTTTGGTGGGCTATGGTATGCAGCTAACCGTCTCTATCTGCTCTCTGATCCCCTCTCAGCTCTGTCAGTCAAGCCGGCTGAGGTCAGGGGGTTGGGATTGCGCTCAGCAGCCTCATCCATTACCTCACTGTCTGCTGCCGGGCTCAAAGCACAATCAATCGACTGGGCACGCAAGCGCTCGCAGGCACTAAAACTGCCTCACACCAACACCCAGTTGAGCACCTTTTAAAACGCAATCGGACGCCTGTCTCGGAAAGGGTTACTTTCACACGTGAGGAGCCGGACCTCTGGATGCTTCTGCATTGCACCAATCTCACTGTAGATGGTGACAAGGTCGGATCTGCAGTAGAACTATGGGTTTCCCGGTGACGGCATGAAGAGCAAAATACTGCGGCGCGGTGAGGGAATCTGACCTGAGAGAGTCTCATGAATCAACATTCATCCTCAGAAGGAATCCGAACTGAGTGGAAAAATAAACGCGTTCATGGTTCAAACCTTCTCTGCTTTTAGGATCATGAGCGAGCTGAAGGTGAGAGGAAAAACTTTTCCTAAAATATGATATCATAAGAATCTGCCTCTGGAAATGCAGCCCTGCTTTATTTTTTTTCTTTTCACAATACAAGTGCCCTTACGTTGTGTTTTGCAAAGGTTGCAGTTAATTATAATCATGAGAAACCACCGCGGTGCTTTGTGTGAGCCGAGGCTTAAAAGGTGAAGTTCATTTGTCTGACACCAGAAAATTAAGCGTACCAGATTCAGTGATTTGTTTCAACAGCCAAAAACCCCAGAAAGTTTTTTCCTCCAGGACAATTTCTATCCAGACGACACGGGCGAAACACATTTTGTAAAATCAATCCAAGAACACCTGAATGACAAATCACAGTTTTTCCCCACTCTGATTGTGAAAATTGCAGACTAAGCTGAATATTTCTCGGCCCTGAGCAGTTTCAAATCAACCAGTATAGTGAACAAAAGCAGCGTTGTCTTGGCCCAAGAGTGTGCAAGGCACAAAGACCCGCTGTACAACTGAGTCATGTTAATAAATGTCAAACCGTTCCTCTAATTCTCTCTCTCTCAGTATGACTCTGAAAACATGTGTCCCTGTGTGTTAAACATATTAAACCGCAGGTTAAATAAAGGTCACGGCAATTTTGAAGAAGGTGGCTTATCTCCGCATGATTGTCCCCAGAGGTGGGGGAAAATTATTGGTGCAATCAAGATTGGGGGGCTCCCACTGGATTAGGTTGGGAGATCTTGTATGGAAACCAGCGATATGCTATCTTTTTACTGGCCTCATTACTATTTATTTATTACATCCTTCTAATTCTCAGTTATTTATCACATCTCATTTCACCCCCTACCGGCGCAAGAGCGTTGGCCTTCCTCCACGTCGAAGCTTAATCTTAATTGGAAACTGCTGCAAAAGGGAGATGGGGAGAAGGAGAGCCAGAAGAAATGAAGGGAAAGAGGAACAGAAAGGGAAAACAGACAGGCAGAGAGATGACAACATAATATATCAAATGTGAAAGTCCCCCGTTGAAACCAGACAAGCAGCAAATCACTCACTCCCCAGTTGTCTGTGTTCGCACTCGCTACATTCTCTCTCTCTTCACTTCATAGCAGCCCCCCCCCTCCTTTTTGTAGGTGGAGGCCCGCTAGTGTACGAGTGCGAACGCCGATATGGAAGGACGGGGTCAAAGGTCAAGCAGTCACTGAAGGTCAGAGAGGAAGCCCTGTTTTTTTGGCGACACGATGGGGGCTGGCACCGGGACGAACCCGATTAGATGCTGAATGCTCGGGACAGACAGCAACGTAAACAGAGATTAGAGAGGGGGGGAGAGACCCCCGGCACGTCAGCAGCAAACTGGGAGGAAGTCGGCGCACACACCGACACACACACACACACACACGGTCACACAAAGGTGGCTGAAGAGGCCCGGGATGACAGAGTGTCGCTGTGATCTGGGTCGACGCCCGTCCCCTTTGACGCTGGCGTTAATTTCATCACTGACCGCATCACAAAACGATACATGTCGAGAGGATTTTCAGGAGAACGTTCTGCATGAAACTGAATTAAGGACTGTATAAACACACTTTGTCAACATTTTGACTTCAACCCAAACTGCTGCCCATGTGGACACATCATTTCAGTGAATACTGCACAAGATATGGTGGGGCTGAAGAATGTTTGTTACTGTTACATTTTGAATAATCTCTTCAAGCTGCAAACAGTTTGGGTAGTTTGAGGTTTATGGAGATTAACAGGCAATCTACAAACACCTGCATCCATTCAAGGCTTTTTCACTGCCTGCAACATTTTCCTTCAACATCTGTGAATAAAATCAGATCATTTGTTGCTTTGTTGCTGCAGTTTTTGTCAATCATCCCTGTTGCCTTTTTATGTATGTTTTTTGTTTAACCATTCCGAAGTCATAAAACACTCTCGCAGACTGTTTTACGAACTATAATCGTATGTTTGTGGAGACTCGAAATTCATTCACATCCCAACCTGCATTTCCTGACAAAAAAACCGCTCCTAAACTAAACCCACTGACCCCGTTAGCACAAACTCCTCGGGCCTCAGCGCGAGGCTCTCTCCACTCCACCCCACTCCGCTCCGTACAGAATAACCCCGTTTCTTGTGATTTTTTTGGCTCTAAACTGTGTGTCCATCCATTGTTTATAGCTATAGGTGTGTCCCATCTATAAGAGCGGGGCTCCGGGACAGCCTCCGAGCAAACACTGGACACATAAATGAGTCTTTTACGAGGGCGTGACAGTATCACACAGCTCAGCATGATGTGCCCCATATCTCTGGCTTGTGTGGGTGTAATGATGTGTGTATGTAAGGGAGGGGTCTCCTCAATCTTCTGTTTCATATTACCCTCGGACCTTTATGAGATCATTCCTCAGCCACGCTGCAGATCTAATCATGACTGACAGCTTTTGTTGCGCGGGAAGGAAAACAGCGTTTAAGATCCATGTTTTTAAATCAAACTATTATTCCAGTATATGAGCTTCAGCTCGGCTTAACGGCCGCCGACATTCAATCACACTCCCTTTAATGGAAGGGAATTTGTGGGCTGGCTAACATGGCACCGCCGTGTCCTGGCGCACACACATCCTGCGCCGCGCGGCGGCTTCAGCGGGCGGCTTTGGCCCGCGTTAGCCGCCATCTGCTTTGAGTTGTTGAGACAGGGCCGTGGTCGGGAGGAGGAGGCCTGGGTCTCATCTGGATCTAATAGGTGATAAGAGGAAACTGAGCCATCCTGAAGAGCGCCTGAAGGCGTCACGCCAGAAATGGTCAGGGAAGGCGTGCTGGGGCTGGGCTGAGGAGGGGGGGAACTGGAGGTCACTTTCATAACACTGACGTGAAACCCGCTTTGGCGTGTTGAAGCTGGGGATTCCTCTCCCCAGTCACAGTCTGTTGCCTCGCAAATATTAGTAATAAAGTGTATTGTCAACTCGTATCAAAGGAGACTCCTGTTTGTGTGAGCAATATTGCCTCTTGCTGATCTCATTAACAAAGCGCTTACTGCAGGGAAAGCAATATCGCGGGCACAATAAAGTAAATACGGCCCTCAGATTAATTCCCTGCTTGGTGTAAAGGTTCTAATAGATTCACGGTTTATTGGCCAGCAAAAATAAACACTCCCCTCTTCCATTTAAGTTATCTACAGCTATATGCCAACTAATTTTCCTTTTTAATGGCGGTTGCTTTGGAAATAGGCACCAGGAAATGGGGACAGTGGCCGTAGCCGGCTTAATCAGCGGGGTATACCATTCATCAGTGGGAAAGTTCATCTCCATTAGTCAGCATTACCCTGCTGCCTCAGCTGAGCCCATAGAGTAATGGCCCATAGATACAGCCCATTCACAGTCATTACCCAAAGGCGGCTCACCCAGGAACTGCGGTGCAATACCTCACTCCCGGGCTGGCAGCGCGCCACGGCGACAGATAGCCCGCTCCGTCTGAGGCGGCCCTGTCACCTCACATCACAGGCGTCCTCGCTCGCCGCATTCAGCCAGACTTTGTGAAACGGCGCCGGCCGCGCGTTGCGCAACCGTCTCATAAATTCAGAACGGCGGCCGTTAAAACCGGGGGGGGGGGGGGGGGGTTTCCGCGGGGGCACTGCTCGTTCGCTCGCTCATCCGTGCGTATGGGTGTGCAGGAGGTCGCGGGGTTGTTGCAGAGGCTCCGCTCTATCTGTTGGTGACCTGAGCGACCGTCAGGGGCGGCAGGGCCGAGCCGCCGCCGCTGTCGTGGCAGATGAGGAAAACATTCCTGAAGGGTCAAAGGCCAAACGCTCCGCTTCCTGCCACTCGGGATGGTGGGACGAGAGGAGCGCAGAGGGGAAGGGGGGGGATTTGGGGCGTGAATGGGAGAGGCACCCCTGAATGTCACATGAAGCCATGCCCAGTACGTCTGTTCTCCTGCTCGGGGTTGACCAGTGAGCGGCTCAGGGGCGTCGTTCTTCCTCCTGGAACTCGCCAGGGCAGCAGAATCTCTGCCTGAGATTCCGCCCCGATTGACTGGCACCCCCCATGGGCATCCTGGTCAGGTGGTCCTCCTCTGCGGGTGCAGCTTCTCACAGGCCCTCCCGGTGCCATCCAATCCCCTGTGAGCTGCGGCGGATGGAGGTGATTTACTGGTGGCCTCCGTGTTTGTTTTCCCTTCCCCTCCTGTTGGTTCTGCTAAGCACCCTGCTTAGCGACTTAGCTGCCGAGGGGTGCCTTTGTGTGTGTGAATATGTATGTGTGTGTGTGTGTGTGTGTGTGTGTGTGTGTGTGTGTGTGTGTGTGTGTGTGTGTGTGTGTGTGTGTG
>JASSRZ010000051.1:2677484-2689226 GCA_032164315.1 Malacoctenus gilli | reverse complement strand
CCGGGCTGCCCCCCCCCCCCCCCCGGAGACACGCGTGGTGTCACTCCTGGTTTCTAGGCTAATATCCTCGAGTGGTTCCGTGCTGCAGGGCCGCTAAAGCGATCTGATCCAGGGTGTTAACGGCAGTCCTCACGCTCCGCTTCACCTCCCGCTTCAAGCTGTGTCTTCCAGTGGCCCACAGTGACCAGCCGTGCCATCTGGCCCCGCACTCTGGGCCAGGGAGTCAAGGAACAACAAATTAATTCGATGCACTGAAGGATTAAATTGCCAGGCCTCCATCGCACTAAAGCCAGCAAAAAGTGTGTCGCTTTCTTGCACTTTCAGAGGCTTCGGACAGCAGCTGTCTGCACTACATGCGCATTGACACTTCCAGCACTGTACATGCATGCATGGGTACAAAACCAAAAGCAAGAGTGGCTCCCTTTTTGCACGAAAACACTGTAAAGTTCTTTGTTCTTCAAATGTGCAACTTCACCCCGCAATGTTTCACAGACCCACACCACCTACTGCTTCAGTTTCCATGGGAATGGAGAAAAAACATGGCAGCAGCGGCGTCTTGCAGTCTGTTTATTTGTAAATATTTGAAAAGCATTGTATAGGTTTGAGTCCTCGCTTTGGTTAAATGCACTCGCAAAGTCTTTGGATATTTACGTGGTCGTGGTTTGTGTGTACATTGGAACAGTGCCAATCCACACCCACGTGAGCGTCCCAGTCCAGGAGCCCCGGTGGCTAACCAGGCCCACAGACCTCAACTTCTCCTCTGCGCACCAGCGACGTGAAGAAGCTCTGTAATTTCAGCGAAACGCGACTTGAGTAGAGGCGCCCCTCCAGGCAAAATTGGCGCTCCAAACAAAACATGTTCACTGAGCCCCCCCAAGTCGCCGGTGGCTGTCGGACAATAACTCCAGCTGAACTTCGGGCTCATACTGCGTTCTTCTCGGGGTTCTAGGTCCTGACTGGTCAAATAGTAACTATCAATCATCATTTCTGCACTTGACTTCAGTTTAATTTGAGGCTCCTCGCGAACAGGCGGCCCTTAACTGGAGGCAAAGTGAATGTGGTCTGGAAATGTGCTGGTCCCTTTTAGTCGTCACTTCAAGTTCATTTTTTTTGCTCGAGAAAGAGGTCGATTCTGCTAATAGAGGACCACTTAGTGACTCATGAGGAGCTACTCTACCCTGTGAATTTTGTTCCTTTACACCGTGTGTGTGTGTGTGTGTGTGTGTTAGAGAAACTACTGCTCAAGCTATTTCTCTGATGGCTGCACTGATGCTTTATTCAATTTGTTTGCTTTAAGTGGGTCGTTTTATAACGACTGATAACTTCCCCAATTTAAAATGGTGTCTGATTTTCACCTGATGTTGGCGTGGGTTCCATGCAACAGCCTGTGTGATGCTCCGCGGAGCTTGTGTTTGGCATAAAATACAACTCCAGCCAAACTGCAAGCTAACAAGGTTACAGTTATTACCGTGTCAGGCTGATTGATGAGTCTGACATTGATGTTTTGATTAAGTGCCGCGGAAAGAAAGTGCCTCCGAGCAAGTAACACGCAAAAGCGATGGGGCCTGCGTGTTTGACAGTTTCTGGTTACAGAGCCCACAAGAGACGAGACAAAAACCTGTTTGTGCCCCCTGGAGGCTGTGTGACCCGCCTTATCTGAACAACTCCATCCTCGGGGAGTGTACACACTGAGAGTGAAACCAGAGTTGTCTGTAAACAAGAAAAAGCAGCACTATGTGGACAAAGGGGAGCCAACGAGTCCCCCGACTTGCTCACAAATCACTCTCATCGAGGCCTTCAGGCCGATATTCTAATGACTTATGCTGATTTTTGGCACCTGACTGTCTGCCAGCAGCTTTTTGAAGTTGAGAGCAAAACATTCACTAAATGCAAGTTTTGCATGTAAATGTGGTGTTGGCAGGCAGTAACAAGTGAGTCTCTGGAGAGTGATCACAGGAAAGAGGGAAATCTATTGATCAAATAGTCAAATGCAAACAATTAAAAGCTCAGGGTCTTACAGTTCACAACACAACACGATATGAAGTCGATCTGACATTTAGCATCAGTGATCGGATTGCTGCTCTTTTTAACTATAGAGAAACAAAGTCTTAAAGTAAATCAGAGGGCATCGGGAATAACGCACGATATTTCTGTAGCCCGTGGAATGTAGTTGCCGCACAGGACACAATAACTGGGGTCTGTTGTAGCTTTCTCTTTAATTACTTTATTACCAGATTCTAAAATCTCCGTTTGTCCGGCGTATTGAGGCTAGCAAAAAACGCATCAGTGGCAGTGTTTGAAGATACAAAAAAAACAGAAATAAATCCAACAAATATACTGTAAAGTGATACGACAGTGGGCTCTGACAAAAAAACAAAACACATTCAAAATATACACTTTACGCACAAACCCACTTTTACGGTAAACACAGTACATGTCGAAAAACTTACAATCACGAAACCTCGATGAACTCGGAACTCCCGGCGATTCCTCGGCCTCGCAGCTGTGCGCACGCTTTTCAGATGGCCTTAGCTTTACACCGGCGCACATCCGCTCCAACACGGCCTCCTTCTAAACAGTTATCCCAGCGATCAACACCCAGCATCCCCCTGTGTGCTTTTATAATATTATTTTAAAGGATGCAACTGATGCTACTCACCTTCTTTTTATCTTTTTCCACCGCCACAATGTCCACACCGCTCACTACGACATTTACCGCTACCCGGGAAAACCCATAATGCCATGCGTGACGTAGGAGTCATCAACGTGACACTCCCCCTGGTGTCCATTCGGCGGTACTACATTTAACAACCCACACAAGCTGCTTAAAGTGGTCCCTCAACACACCACCCGGTTGCATTTCGTTTACCAGCAGCGTGCTTAAAAGGAACAAGTTCTGACACTTTAACGTCTCTCCCTTCACTGTGTCTCAATATGATGCATTTCCAGAGTTACCCCGAAGCAATAACAGGAAATGCTGGCAATTTACAACGCTTGCATTGAGCCAGAGAACAAGTTTGGCAAGTTTTTTTTTTGGTTGTCGCATTAAACAGGTGTTGGAGGTTTTCAGTTAAGGTCAATGGTATTCGAGAGCAAACCACAAGTCAGGCTTCTTATTGGCCCTTATTTGTTTTTACAGTGTTTATTGATTGCCAAGTGTTTTATTTGCGTTAACGTCCTAATGTTCTCTACTCGTCATGAGAAACATGGGATGCATGTCCACTTTAGGACCACATATGAAAGAGACAAGTTTCAAGGCTTAAGAGAAACGTCATAAAAAATAGAAAACTTGATTAACTGAACTGAGGAAGTGGCGCCATCCATTAAATTAACAGTGCAGAATATATATGAACTGAAGCCAGGGAGTTAAGAACCCATCGAAAAGTACAAGTTCAGTGAGAAGTGTTTCCAGGAGAAAGGCTCCTGTCTCACTTGTTGCACAGCTCCACTGATACCTACAAAGGAGGGCAGCTGCTTTTTTTACAATCTAATCAGACTCAATTGTGGGATTTGATAGAAGCAGCAAAGGGCCATTCTGAACGTCTACCTCGCATCTGCTTAGGGTTTTAAAAAGCACATCGGAGTCCATCCTTTTCCCACTCTTGGATGATTCGCAGCTTGTGGCCTCCATTCGAGCCAGATCATTGGGGGAGGGAGGAGTGGTGCAGAAGGTGCAGATGGTGTTTCTTCTGCACTGGCAGGCAGCACGGGCCAGAAATTTAATAACGTATTCTCAGAGATCTGGCCCTGGAGCATGCCCACCAGCCAATCGGTGTAATCCAACCCAGCGGACGAACTGTAACCAAGTGTTATTTGTTTTTCATTGCATCATGTAATTACTCCCCGCATCCCCACAGAGAGCTGGAACCAAAACAGCTGTGAATGTATGAGCAGAATATTGATGGATGGATAGATGGCCGCCAATTGCAGATCATTGGGTTTCGGGGAGTCGTCGGTCAGTGTGTTTTTTTGTCAAGATCTGGGACCGAGGGACCTGGACTGAAGGATGACTGATGGAGAACCCGAGGGTGGGGTCGATCCGCTGCAAGGGAGCCTTCCTGTGTGCACAAGAGCCGACCCATTATTCACAGCCGATGGAACCATCCAGGCCCCCTTTCACGCTCTCCGTTGACCGTCCCACCCACTGGCGCTGGCCAAGAGAGGACCGGGGTGTGTCGAGCCTTTTGGGAATACACCAACAAACATAAGGCAGTTTGGCTCATGTCTCCCTGACACATTATTACTCTTTATCTCATTGGAAAAGCCCCGAGTAAAATCACGTTAGATAAACTTGCTCCGTGTGGGTGGACGCGCGAGGTCACGCTGATCAACCGGTTTAAGCAGAATTTGAAGGGCTTAGTTGCTTTTTATATGAATCAGAGGCCTTCACACGCACTCCACGCGGCTCTGCGCCTCGGCGCCGACAGCTAAAGGTCATCAGCGCTAATCAGTCGCACTGTTCCAGACACCTCAAGCTCAGTAATGAGATCATGAAGATTCCCCCGTGAAGAGGGCCACACTCGGTCGGGGCTGAGCTGAAACAGGCCGCGTGTTGTCTGCGGGTGAAGAAAAACACGGGTCCGGACCGACGCTCGCGCGCTGATGTGATTGCGGTTGTTGCGGCCAGACGCCCCGAGACTGTCAGCTCCCACCAGCTTGAAGTTTTCACTCTTGCTCTAGGGGTCGAAGGGGTGGGGGTGATTGGGGGGGGGGGCTACTCGGACAGCAGAGATAAGTCCAGAGCCGCTCCCCACACTACATAAAACACAGTGAGGACAGCTCATTTCATCCGGAGACACAGAGCAGCACTGGAGATAAGTGTGCTCTTTTCATCGTCCATTTCTGCAAATGGGGTGAGAGTTGAACGATAGCAAGATAAAGAGTGAGGAGAGATAGAGAGAGGGGAAGACGAGTCGGCAAAAGAGAGAGAGAAAAAAAAAGGCCAAATGCAGATAAATTTTGGAGGTTTGTCACCTTGGCGGTCATGGATGAGTACATACCAGGTGGTGAGCAATGGAAGTGGAAACAAGGGATGACAGGAATTAAGAAGGGGGGGGGGGTTGTAATGCAGAACACATGCGAGGAGCGAGATGTGGTCCGAGGGGAACTTTGTCTTTACGATCATTCCGTAATTTTTTGGTCCGAGTGTGAAAAAGTATTCTGTTTTTTTCCCCCACTGTCCCACATTCAATCCTTTGAAAAAACAGTTTTTTCTCTTTTTTTTTTGGGGGGGGGGGGGGGGGTGTAAACACTTCCATATGTGTGTGTAGTGTATGTTAAGGAGTGGACCATATATGAAACCACAACTCTCCAAAGCATGAACGTCCAACAAAACATCTGTGATGATTCTTAATCCAAGTCTTCATCATGCATGCCGAGAAGTACACATGGGGACGGATAAGTGGGGAGGCAGAATGGGAGAGGGGGTGCAGGAAGGGGGGGGGCGAGGGGGGAGAGTGCTGGAATGAAAAGTGTCTTGTCGACAAAAGCGAAATATCTGAGGCTTGGCAAGGAACCAGAGTTCGGGGTGGGGAAGTTTATTGTGATATTCTGCTTTGGAGCCGCGGCGCTCGGTCTTTCACTCCTGGGTGTGGAGTGGTCGGGGATGTGAGGCCCTGGCAGTTAAAGGGCGACGAGGTTTCACAAAAGAGGACTTTGATTGGGAAAGCCGTGGTTTCGCGTTGGTAGAACGAGGAATGCGCCGGGCAGTTTGCTTTGGTGCCTTCGCTTGCGTGTTACACCAGTGAGTGAGATTAATTCGCGGGCAAGATGCGGTGTGTTGGAAGCTGTTGTCAAAGGAGCTTGCAGGTGCATCAACAAGTTGATTCACCTTCGACGCCCGTACAGTTGATCGCTTAGAAGAGAGCAGGTACAGCCCCTCTTGAGTGTCATTTCAACCACACAGTCATGTTTCCTTTCTGAATTTCCCTCCACGTGTTTCTGCGCAGTGCCAACATTAGTCAAATTTCAGCCAGTCGCATTCTGGTGACTCAGGGGGAGTCCCGCTGCACAGAACAGTGTGTGAGGCTGACTAATTCATTTAGGTACACATTTAAGGAAACACCAAGCCGATAAACACACACACAAAATTTAAAAGCTTGTCAGACTTTCTTGCGTTCTCCTTTGGGCCTTACGATGCTTTTAATGCTCTTTCCTTCACGGTGCAGCACCCCCGCCAAAAATCTTTCATTCTTTGGAAATACAGTCATTCAGATCATCTGCTGTAATATCCCCATTTTTTTTCAGCGTTTTGCGATATAAATCACCAGGAAAAAATGCAATGTTTTTTCCATTATTGTTCAGCTTATTTTTCAGCTCCTTTGCAGGGGTGCTGTGATACGTTAGGGTGCACAGGATGTTAAGGCCCCAGAACAGCTTGTGTCGATAATCTCTGCATGACGTCTCTGGACTCCAACTTTTTTTTTATAGCGTGCTGCAGCAGCGTGACATTGTGTAAAACTTGGATTTAAGTTTGTTACTTGCTGCCATATTTCTTCGATGTGAGAAGCAGCCAACAATGATGTGAGTGGGAGAGCGTCACTGCGTGGAATTTGGGGTGTCTGACATTGACGCGGCGGCCTGTTTGGAGTCAGCAGTCGTTGGAGGAGCTGCTCCTTTAAGCACTCCTCAGCTGGCTTCAGTATTGAGCCTGTTGTTCGATTGATGTGAATGCAATTACACTTCACTTGTTCATCGTTTATTAAACCGGCCAATGAAATACTCGTGAATCCACCAGGCGGACAGACAGCGCGCACCTCAGAATGTCATTATTTGGGGGGGTGATTAACGACTCGGCCGCTGCTTCAGTGTTAAAATGTGTTTGCGCGCGAGGGCCCTCTTGGGCGAGGGGGCGGGGAGGGGGGCCGTGGGTCTGTCAGGTGTATGTGTGGTCATGGTTTGGTATGTGGGCCTTGCGTAGGGAGGAGAGTTCACACGCTCCTGGATCCCTTCACTCATCGTCTTTCTGTCTGACGGTATCTGGATACGTGAAATCTCCCCACGCTGAGGGCAGCGAGGAGAGATTCCGCCTCGGTGGTGAAATGTGCAGCAATAACTATAAGTTAATATGTACATCTGGATGCCAGAAGTGTGTTCAGCCATGCCTGAAGCATCCCGCTAAGGAGCGCGAGTGTAACAGCGAACATCTGACGGAGGAGTCCATCTGGGCTGTAATGTGGTTTCACTTTGAGCAGCCACCGGTTCCCAAACAGGGGTTCACATTATGTGAGGGATGTTTCTACCGTTTGGAAAGAATGAAGCCAAAGACGGTAGAAGCACATTGAAGCCATCCTCGTTCTTGTTCTTGGTAACATGTGAGGGGCATTATGTGGATGGGTGAGAGTAGTTCTCCACTATCTGAGGAACTGGCTGCATGTTCTAGTCGCAGAAAAAGTCAAAGGTCAGAGCCCACCTCACATGTTTTCATGTAAAATATCACAGGAGAAAACTAGGACTCTTCATCAGAAAAAAGCAGTTTATTGTCACTTGAGATTTACTGCCAATTAAGCTCCTTAAGCCAAAAGTCACACTTACATTGTATTGTACATATGTGTTTGTGCAACAGGAATCTCTAACTACACAACACATTGTACTTCTATGATGCAACATCAGGCACAAACTTTGAGTTTTTCTCAATGCTCCCCCCACCTCACGCAAACACATCGTGATCCCCGTGAACTTTTCCCAGTGGACCATACACACCCCAAAAAATTCAATCAAGCTCAGGGGGAGGGCTGCAGAGGGGGGGGGGGGAGCAGAGTGATGGAAAAATGCAAAGAGAAAGGTCACGTTTCACACCGCCATCCATCATCTTTACAGTTTGGGCTGCAGACTTTGGGTTTTTAGCAGTGTGGAGTGGGTGGTAGCAGGGTGGAGGGAGGGGGGTGTCGCGATGCCAGGCCAGTGTGTGTGTGTGTGTGTGTGTGTGTGTGTGTGTGTGTGTGTGTGTGTGTGTGTGTGTGTGTGTGTCTCACAGTGTGCACCTTTAAGACAAACTAGTGTGATGAAAGAGGAGCCCACGGCCTTGCAGAGGCCCCCCCCTCATCCATCTGCTGATGTCACCACTGAGTGTGTGTGGGGATTCAGTCTATTAGGTGACCCTGCAGTAAGGCCTCTTGGAGGCGAGGGAGGGAGGATATGAGTTGTCAGGTGGAGGGATGATGCTTCGCGGCTCTCATCGGCTCCAAGCCCATCTGCGCGAGCACGTGCGCGTCGCCTCCAGCATGCCGTTTGGCGCGCTCACCATTAAGACCCCACCCGTGTTCGCCGGGACCCTGAGACCTGTTGGAAGGAGTCAGAAGGAAACGAGAGGAGTGGAAGAAAAATGGCAAAGGAGACATTTAGGGGCCCAAAGTGCCCGAGGTATCATTACCTTTCCATTTGAGTTGATGAAACCCATTTGGCTGGATTAGTTTCACATTCTCAGTGGGACCCTGAGGTGAAAGGAGCCTCCGATGAGGATTAGCGAGCTGCGGCGAGCTGCAGACGGCAGGGTGATGTAAAGGATGAAGAACCGGGGCGTGCAGACTCCGCCCCCCCCTCCACAACAAAGCCGTGCAGCTGGTTTCGGCACACCATTGGAGGTGTGGCTTTATGCTTGGCAAACGGCAGATATAAATGTGTGTGCACGTCTTTATGTGTGTAACCTGAGAGAGTGTAACAGCAGTGAGAGTCGGCCAAGCTGCCAGTCAGAGTGAGAATGAAGGACAGCGATTGGAGTTGCCAAATAGGACGCGATAATAAAATGTAGCGGGGAAAAGCGCTGGCTAATGAGTTTCTGCGGTGGCGGCGGCAAGCGCACGTGCAAGTCTGTCAGTGCTTATGTTGGTGTGTTTGTGTTCACACCTGTGGGCTCTGTCATCTTGGCTCCTAATTATCTGCAGCATAAATCAACAGTGGGTGCGTTGCCATGGCAGCCAGCGGTAGGCCAGCAGCTGGTGATGGTGGTGGGAGAGTGCCAGAGCTATTTCATTAACCTTTAAAGGACTTGATATTTATTTTAGTAGCAGCTCTATGAATATAAATTTGTCATTTTGAAAAAGGGAAATGGCCAGGTGATAAAAAAAAAAAAAAATGTCTGAGGGACCTTGCCAAGCACCCCCCCCCCGCCTTCTCTTTTTTTCACTCTCTTCTGGTGATGCCGTAACTTTTCATTTTGTCCCACTGGCTGCAGTTAATAACCACACAGAGCCTGAAGGCATCACTTGTTACCATGGATTTACTCTGTGTGGTGAAGCTTTGAATTTTCTGATAGAGACCATGGGGGGGGGGGGGTTGTCTCAAGCATCTGTTGCCATGAAATTTGACCAATAAAAATAAAAGCCACTCCAAAAAACGGCAAAGACCTGCTCTGACTGTGGAGCTGCTGTAACTTTTCATCTCCCGCCTGAAGTGCTCATTTGAAGACTTTGATTTTGCAGAAACAATCACATCCTCTGTTTGAACGCAGCTTTTCCCTGTTATTAACTGGCAAACGCTTGCATAGTGTCATGCTGAACCGATATGGTATGCATGTCGAATCAATATCGTGTGAGCATGTTAGTGACATCAATGCACCCAAATGGACTGCATGGCTGATTATAGAGCTCATCTCTGCCTTCGATCATGGCCGTTGACTTGGCACATCATTGTAACACTCGCATACACGGTCGTTAAAGTATTGTGTTTTATCATTGTCATGTGTCTGGTTTTTAGCATCTCAGTCACAGAGATCATAACGAGCATAGAAGCCGGGATCATGTGTTGACACTTCACTTCACCGACATGGTGAGAGTGAACGTCCAGAAGGGCGTGTCCTTACAGAGAGCTCACATTGTGACATGAGAAGAGCGGTTAAAGTTACACAGTTATAGTTACAGTTACATCACACCGCTGTCATTTGCTTGTTACGTGACTTTGTGCCCACTTTGTCGCCGTCCTTTTCCCCACACACAGAAGTTGTTTTCAGAGCAAGTGCAACAACAGACCGTGTGTCTGTTTGCATCTCAAGTGAAGTTGAGCTTGTTTGTGTACTGTTCTCTTTTCTTTGCACTCCTGTCGCACAGTAAGCACCTGTATCAAGAGTGAGTTCCTAAAGTAGACGACACAGGTGGAGTCTTAGAGCATCGTGCTTGTAAAGTCTCAAAGACTTGTATGTACGTACAATTCTTAGAGATTGTTTTACCCTGACGATGCACCATTATTTCTAGATGTGCTGTTGAGTGACACTTGGAGGTTCGAAGAGCAATCGGAGCTCTGAGGCCCAGATGGCAGTGACCCCTGTTGGACTTCGCTTATTTTCATGCTGTTCTCCTGAAAAGTCTCTGGCAAATATTTGCGGATGAACAATACAAATCCTCTGAACGATAGCATATGACCGGGCTGGAAACCGAAAGCCAGATACTTCCCTGTCAGATGCTCTTTTCGAGGCGGACATCAGCTGTTACTTATATACGCAGCACTCAGAGCTGTATATGAAGACTTTATGATGGATTCCTTCAGACCCAACATCTGCGGCTGTGGATGGAAGCCAGTTGGCATCTGCTACGCCCAATACTGTTGGGGGGGCTGGGGAGGCCAGAGAAAGCTGAGGGGAGACAACAGCCTGATGAAAGACACCTGCGCTCTGGAAGGAATAGTGGAAATGTGACAATAATTCACCCTTAAAAAACATAATCACGACTGCGAGACGTTCGCTGGACCCTCTGCTGAGCTGTAATGTAGCTAATAAACTTTTGGTTCAGAGAAAGTCCCACAGGATCACCTCGAGGAAAAAAGGGCCCAAACATCACAGCGACACTTTCAACAACCAGAGCAGGAACCGTCAAAATAACAGCAAAAGGCACTCTGATTTCCTAAAAATGAGCTGAAACTGAGGCCCGTTCACTGATCTGTGGTGCCCCCCAGAGCGGGGGTCTCAGACCGCAGCTTGGGAACCTTTGTATTGAATTATCCCGCATGGGAAGAACCTCACCAAGAATGGCGAAAAAGCCAACGTTTGCAGTGGCGCCTCCAGGGCAACAGGGGCAATGGGAGAAGGCTCTCTTTGTGTGCAGGGATCATGGATGGTTTGGCTGCAGTTGGCTGGTTGAAAAGAGCATTCTCCAAATGCCTCAGCAGTAAGTGCATTCTCTGTAACCAGCGGTAATTCAATTGTGCCACATGGTTTCGTGGTGAGTAATCTCCGAATGGGCAGTCAGCGAAAACAGCTTGGCATCCCCAAGTAATGAGGCCAAGGTTGAGCGAGGGCGGGGGGGGGGGGTGTGAAACAGAGTAAAACTATGATGTAGACCATCGTGAAAGTGTAGAAAAGTACGTGTTGGAAAAGTAATAAGATGTAACAGATGATCCACATCAGTGTGGGCCTGAAACCACATCGAGGGGTCGGCATGAAAAAAGGAAAAATAAACAGTCAAATGAAAACTCTTGCGAGAATAAACTTTGGCATCGAGCGTGATGCAAAATATTGGCACTGAAAATATGAGCAGATGAAACACACTCGCACACAAGACACAAGATGTTAACCGAAGCACGCGTGCACACACACACACACACAAACACACACACACACACAGCTTCGATCGCAACCATGTGTGGAGATGAAGAGCTCTGGCTGTGAGGGTTATGGTTGTGTGGGTCTGGATTGTTTCAAGCGGAGTGAAGAAAGCTCTTTCTGAGGCAGCCAAGAGATGGCACACACACACACACACACACACACACACACACACACACACACACACACACACACACACACACACACACACA
>JASSRZ010000051.1:2658648-2677154 GCA_032164315.1 Malacoctenus gilli | reverse complement strand
CACACACACACACACACACACACACACACACACACACACACACACACACACACACACACACACACACACACTCCTCCCTTCATAGCCCTGGCACATTCAGAGTCTGACGAAGACTTTCATTCATACAACAAGGAGGAGAAACACAAAAGTGGGCTTTGGAATCTGCTGCGAATGAACGATGGCGATGGCTCTTTGGACCTCTTGTAAAAGGGCCTCGATTAGTCCCTCAGTTGTGATTCATAATAAGGCCTCTCTCTCTCTCTCTCTCTCTCTCTCTCTCTCTCTCTCTCTCTCTCTCTCTCTCTGACGTGGGCAAATGAAGGGAGTCCTGACATTGACAGAACTCGTATTATAACTTCACTGCAACACTGGTGCGAATGCGGGAACACAACGGGCGGGTGGGTGGTGCTAATTTGTACCCAGTGTTATTCAAAGATGTGCGACTCCAAATAGAGCAGCGGAGAGAATAGAAAGGCACAGTTTCTATAGTAACCAGTTCTTTTCCTTTTTTTTCTCTTTTTTCAAAGTGGTTGTCTTTGCTGGCTCTCGTTTTTCAGCTGATTTGCTCTCTTTATTTTCGCCCTTTATTTGGTGGTAAATAAGCCACCAGCTAAGTTGAGTGAATTAACACCACAAAGGTGGATGGCTTTTTAAAAGGAGGAGGATTGAGTTGCATGAAAGGATTTGCAAAAAAGAAAAAAAAACATTGCACACAAAACCAAACGACGAACACACGCACGCACACGAAAATGAATGACTGAGTCAGACAAATCGAGAAAATTGCAATAGCCGACTGGGAGACGCGCAATCTTTTAGTAGGACAAACAGAGATGGCTCCACTAAATCAGCAGCGCAACTATTCCTGCCCTATATTTCATATTTAATCTGCTGTGCTGGAGGATTTCTTGGCCCAGTGCACTGTGTAATCTTGTCGAGGGGCAGATGGCACTCTCTCAGTGTCAATCGGATCCTCTGGATTGGGACAGTTGGAGGAGGAGAGTTCTCCAGGGTTCGCCGCCAGCCGCAGCGCCTGAATCAGCAGGTCTGGCGAGGCCAGGGGCGGTCTCGGCTGTGTGCGAGCAGGCAGCAACCCCCCCACCCCCCCCACCCCAACCCTTGTTCAGTAGTCTGAGGGTGAACTCGGACCTGAAAAACGACTCCACAACGGGTGCAAGAGCAGGTTAAGATTAGGATTACAGCAGGATGCAACAAAGCAGGTCTGCTGCGTTCCCTCGAAGCGTGTTCACGCCACCAGCTCACGTGACCCCCCCCCCTCAGGAGAGGTGCAGTTTCAACCACACTTTGTTCTGAAGAAAAGGTGTTTAGGGTAAACATATTTGCCGGAAGCAAATGTCTGCAAAGTGACAAACACATGTTCACAAACAGCCTTTCTTCTGTGAGCTTTGAAGGCGCACGTGGCGGTTGTTGACATTTCTGTCGGTTCTGGCGCCGTTTTTGCTTTGGTCGCCAGGAGCTGACACCTGTCCTTTTATAAACTGTGTACATGTGTTCCTCCTGGAGAGAGAACATGCAAACTCCACACAAAGAGGTGGGGGCAAACTCAGGAACGGGGGGGGGGGCCAAGACAAAAAGTTAAAAGTGTAGCTCAGCAAATTCATGAGCTAACCAAACAGCTCCAAGACATCAGAGAAGCACAAGTGAAAAAGGACCCAATCTATCACTAATGGTTGCTTTGCTTTAAGCATTTTCAGGACCTTTGTTTCTACATTAAACGACTGAAGTAAATGCAACAAAAGTCCCCACAAAACACTTTGCTTTGTCTCCAGGGAACATTGTTCAGTTGTTTCCCACTCGGATGCCGAGATTTACAAGGCAGATTTATGGGGCAGCCGAGCCGACGTCGCCCTTTATTCGCCGAATAATGGAGACTGCCGCGAAGTTTTGACAGTGTAATTTGCATGGACACAGGAAGCCAAACGTTCCTCTGCCTCGTGTCTGCTCCACCACCAAAGCAATCTCACCTTCAATTACCAGATATCCGCCGATGTGTGGGAGTGTGTGGTCCTCCGATTAGGCGAGGGAGGGAGGGACGAAGGGACAGAGGGACGAGGAGGGGGTGAGAGACAGCGAAAGAGAAAGATGAATGGGTCCCACTGGTGTCCCAGGGCAGTGGAGAACAGACAGAGAATAAATGAACGAGTGAATGAATGGGACAGTAATGAAAGGAAGAGGAGGCGCGGGAGAGACGAGGGACGGGACGGAACAGGACATTCAGTGAGGTTGCACGAGCTCCTAAAAGAACCGGAGGAAGAGCGCAGCTGAGTCACAGGCTGACGATTGTGTGCTTATTGTCCAGCTCAGCGAGGGAAGCGGGAGGTTTTGAAGAGTTTCGGAAACTTTCCGAGAAGCCCCCCCGCCCCCCCCCCCCTCCCCGCCACTGGGAAATGATCTACACATCCTATAAATGGTGCAAAGCGTCATTATAACTTGTTTGATTCAGTGACACATTTGAGGGTTTCAGCAAACACTGCATGTCGACGGTTCAACAGGGTCACAGGGTCAAAAACATCGTCTGAACATCTTCAAGCTCGTTGTTTGTCTTGATTCAACATCTGGAGACATCAATTTTCATTTTATTCTCCATCACACACCAAACATCACCCCCAGGAATCTGGGGTTTTTTTTCTTTGCACATTGGCACAAATGTGAGTCAAAGGTCAAAGGTTGGTCAGCTTGTTTTCATCTAGTCAGAATCTCCGAAACATCTTGACTCAATTTTTTTTCAACTTTGACTCAGGTCAAAGGTCAAAGTTTAAGGTCACAGCGACCTCACGTTTGTCCCAGTGTCTTGACCGTGATGTCCCAGGAATGCACCCTGTGGAATGTCTTCGAATTTGCCACGAATGGCGGCGGCACACAAGAGGCAGCGATTGTAGTTTGTCTAGAAAACGAGGGAGAGTCCCAGCTTGTTGGTGTGTCAAGGTCGATTACAGTGACAATGGAATTCTGGGTAGTTTTGGACGAACCCAAACCTGCTGTATATAAGCTAATGGCATCAGTGTGCTCATCTAATCTGCAGGGAGGCTAAAGAGCCGATTCCCCCAAATGTCAAGCAATGAAAGAGAGAACCCCCTCTGAAGTTAAACGCCTTGGAATAGGTGAAACTTTTTAACGTTGACGCCCTCGCGTTACAAGACAATGTGCTCCAGCCTCAGCAGACATCTTTTGAAAACGAGCCCTGGATGAATCCGGCTCACAGGATTCTTGACAGCGCAACTTTGGAAAAAAAGACAGCTGACAGCTAAATAGCGGAGCTCACTTTTTGGTGAGCTGTGCCCTGCAAGGAAGCTTTACAGGAGAGCTGCTGCTGCTATCGTTCCCATATGATGGCAAAGAGAAAGACGACGCACACAGAAAGAGGAGAAAGAGAAGAATAGCCAGGGGTCGTTCAGCTAAACATTTGCTTTGGCAGGCCAGGAGCAGAGGGGCGGCGTTCTACTAGTCCCCTGACATGCATCCAGAGGAGCCCCTCTGTCTTCACCATAAATCTGAATGGAGTGGGAGTTATCATACTTTCCCCCGGCCCTTCCCCTCCCGGACTAAACCCCGCATTCCTCCCAGACACCGCTTCGCACAAACAAAGTGGCCAGTTCCCACCGCTCAGCATTGGGAAAGGCAATGGCTTGTCATGGAAAAATCCGGAGGCATCTCGAGAGTCCTTTAGAAGTTTTTTTTTTTTTTTTCTCCTCCATCCCCAAAAGGCTCAGCGATGCATCAACTCTGGCCTGGTGGCTGCATTTACTCTCTTTGTAGCCGCGAGGAGAAACAATGTCGGACAAGAAGTTCACACAAAGACGGCGGGTCCCGTCATCGGAAGGGATTTGTGGCTTTCGCATGCACACAAAAAAAAATTGATCAGTTTCAGCAAAGCTCAGACTGCATAGCTACAAGATGCAAACAGGTGCACAAAATTGCCCAGTTTATTTATATCCCATTAACTGATTGTAGGTGATAAAAACACCAAATGTTTCCAAAGCCCCCTGAAAAAGTTGTGTTATGCTGAAAAATCACACAGCAGCAAACACAGAGGTGCCGTGCGGTGCAAAATAATACTTTTTATTTCTTACTTTGGGAGTAACAATAGGCCAACAGTGATGTAACACTGCAGTGAACATGAGACGTGTCACCGCTATCAAATCGCATGTGCTCATTGAATGTGATCATGTTCTGCAATCTGACTCTTAAATATGTGTTGTTTTAGTTGTTTGAGTCACTTTTTTTAAGTTTTGAATGATTTTAGTCATTTTTTGATATAAATCCAACACAACCTTCAAAGTTTGTGGAGAGACCCCTATACGTGACTCTCCTGCTGAGCCGGAATGATGGACAAAAAGTGTAACCCGGACCCGAGAGGTCCACACCCTGCTCAAGAGCACAAAGATGCAGGGATGTGCACACACACACAGACACACAAAAATGGGTGTGAATTTGGAGGCCAGTCGTTATAGAAAACCCTGGTAACACATTCCATCGCTGCCTCCTCCCTCAAAGGGAGTCTTTTGTGCGGAGTGAAAGGCAGAGGGGTTACAGGGTTTCTCCCTTTAGGGTGTCGAGAATAATGCGCGCTCTCAAGACAATGACCTCATCCTGACTCCCCCTCTCTCTCCCTCTCTCTCTTTTCTCTCCCCCTCTGCATGCACATGTGTGTTTGAAACAGTGTTGAGACGTGTGTGTGTGTGTGTGTGTGTGTGTGTGTGTGTGTGTGTGTGTGTGTGTGTGTGTGTGTGTGTGTGTGTGTGTGGTTTGGTTTGGTTTGGATCGGATCTACATCAGTATGTGACCCTGTAGAGGAAAGTGAGAAAGAGTGAGCGACAGAGAGATGGGGGAGGGGCTGGGGGGCAGGAAGCGCTCTGTCAAGGATGGATTGGGATGGAGCTGTGGAGATCCTCAGGAGGAAAGTATTTCTCTCGCCAGTCTGATTGGCATCCACCCCCAACCCCCCACCCCCCACCCCCTACCTTCCTCATTGTCCATCCAACAATCTGTACATGACATTGGCGAGAGGCAGCGGTAATGTAAAGCACACGCAGTGCGCACGCACACACACACACACATGCAACGAGGCGCAGGGAGCGGTGGGCTTCAACAGGAAATTCCTTTACAGCCTTTCTGCTGACTAAGGCCTCCGAGTGGGAACAGAGTAAGAAAGAATGTAATGTATACGGTGTCTGTGTTATTTGGGGGTCCAGTTGGGGCGGCATATGTGAAATCCATTACTGCTCGGAGGTTTGCTTTGGAATATAAGCGCAGCATTGTCTCTGAAGAGATAAGAACAGGGGTGCGCGAGGGAAAGCCTTTGAAATGAGCCTGAACAGAAGGAAAACCACCAAAACAAGAGTTCAGCCCCGCAGCCACATCCTCTTGCCCCCAGCCCCCACCCCTTCCCCAAACACTCATAAGTGCCAAGTCTGGGGTGGGGTGAGGGTCTCATATGCCCCTCAGAGTTGAAGTTTTAGTGCAAAAACTCCAATTAAAAAGCCTTCCTGTCAGGAAACAAAAGCATCGTGCTGGATGCAGCTTCTCGCTCTTTTCTCTTGTCGGCAATCAATGCAACGTAAAGCTGGCGATGTTTCAGGCAAAGTCCTCCACTTGGTGACACATTGATTGACAAAGCAGACCACTGTGATGGTAATTGTTGCAGCCACTTCAATGTTAAATGGTGGATTCACAAATAAATCCAAACGAAAGTCCAGGAAAAAATACCGTCTTGACTGGATTTTCGGATCCATTCGTTCATCTTCGTAACCTGACATGAAGGTGGCATGAGTGCCCCCAATACATCAGTTAAAGGATCTCTATAATATGTACAAATTAATGCATTGTGTATGTGGACGGCTCAGGTTTCGGACAGATATTCAATTTATCTTTCAGTAGACCTTCCTGAAAACTACCCTTGAGAAATAGTTGTTTATTTATTCCCCCCCACACAAACAATAAAATACTGTCTCCGCCCTTGGACTCGCCTGATCCTTTTTGATTATATCCGTCGTCATCCTCACAGGAGACTCATTCTGAGGCTTTGGTTTATTCATCCTCAAAATGTGCAAGCAAACACTGAAATAAAGCTCCGCACTCTGCGCTTGTTTACCCGGCACAGATGCTTTTAGTCTTGACTGATGGTCGCGCATCTTTTTGTCTGATTCATCATGTGTGCAATCATCATCAGAGAGCCCTCCTCCCTCCTCCCCCCCATCCCCACCCCCACCCTCCCTCCTCTTCTCTTCACTACTCCTTCCACTCACAGTCGATGTGGTGTGAAGGGGAGTGAATGAAGCGAGGAGCCATCTTTAACCAGCAGCCTCCATGTTAGAGGCAGCAACGCCGCACAGGTGTCCCCTCCCACCGTGACCTACATTAAGACGCCACCGCCACACGCCCCCCCCCCCCAAAACATGTCAGTGTCTCTTCCCCAGCAGGCGACCGTCGAGGGGGGACGTTCTGTATTCGGGAGTTAATAAGAAAAACAACAAAACAATAACAGATAATGACGAAAATAACCTCCAAACAATGACGGCTGATTGGTGTGCAAGAGACACATGTGGCTAATCCATGTCTGAGATGGGTGATGATGCAGCCCAGAGAAAAGGAGTGGCAGGTTGGGACCAAGGCGGTCTGCATGGAGCAACGACACCACCAGGTGGTAGACAAGCGCACTGCTGTCGGCCACTCCTCCTCGTGCCTTTTCCATCTCAGGGCAGCGGCGCGGGGATGCTGGAGCTGGCCGTGTCCCGGGCAGGCAGCTATAAAAACTTAATTATACGGAGTGCCAAAGGAAGTGGTTGTGGATTGCGGCAGGAGCGGCACCAGGCCCCCTCCCCCCTCCCCCCCATCGCTGGAGGAGATGGTCTCCTCAACGTGCACACCGACACCTTGGCTGTCATAAAAAAAAAAAAGGCCCAGCAGCACCTCAGGGCAGCGATGGATGCTGAGGCTCTTCGAATGCAGTGCGTGATGGAAACTGCACTGGGGGGGGGGGGTAAAATCTTCCCAGAGGATGGAGGTGCAGCCTCCCTGCCACTGGGAACTATCAACCAACAGGAGCAGGGTGAGAGCTTCACCCACATACACCTGTGAAACTGTCAACCTTTTACCATGTCATGCTATTTGTATCAATACAATATTAAGTTTGAGTCTGGTTTGACCTTTGGCCCCTTTTCTCATGATGTATTGGTTACAACTTGGCCTGTTTAGTGTATTCAGCCGCGTGCAGGCTGGAGCTCAGTTGCATCAAATCACAACAATGGCCTGGTTGTTTACAGTCCAACTCTGGTCCCAAAATGCGGTTTCCCTCATGAAAAATTAACAAAAGTTTTTTTTGTGTGTGCTTGTTTTAAACACATCCCAGGCGACAGGGACAGTTGTCACAACAGTCGTGTGTTTGTTTGCATCTCATTGGCCTCCCAGCGGCACAGTGGTACGATCTGGCGTGCTCGGCGTTATGACACGGGAGCCTCTCTTTGCCATGAATACTTTTAATGACAATGATTGGAAAATAGCGTGAGCGACCCGATTGAAAAAGAAAAAGAAAAAAAAGGGTGACATCTCTGAAGAACAGATGCTTGCGGAGCGGTTCTGGTCAGAAGGGAATACACAGCTGAGAGAAGTACCGACATGCAACACGTCATCGGAAACCCTGACAAAAACAGCCAGCCTTCATGCCCCGCCCCCCCCACACCTCCGAAACGCAACACAACTCAAAGGGTAAATCATCTGCACAATGTTCGGCAAGATGTTATTGCACAGACATGCAATCCAAAAAGCACAAAATACATAATTAAGCATTTAGTTTTAGTATAAATATGACACCTCCAGGCCTTTTCTTTTCTTTTCCTGCTACGTTACAGATGAGGAAAGGAAAAAACGGCGCCCGCTCAGCTATTTAACATTTGTCGCTTTGTCCTAAACACGTGAAATCAGAAACAATGCTACCCTCCAAAAGTCAAGCCGTAGGAAGCGGGTGTCGTGACATCAAGATCAGTTCAGTCAAGTCTGACTTCTCATTCATTGATCCCCCTCCAACGGCCGGTGTAAAGAAAACGGCTTGCGACCAGCCCACGCATTCAAATAGATCACAGGATATGATGGAAGAAGCGGAAGAAGGGGGGGGGGTGATGGTGACACGTTGGCTGGTTGGATTTCAGATGAGACATTTGAGATAACGTGGTCACACTGCTGTGTGCTTTACGAGGCTGTTTATCTACAGACGGGAGTGAATCCAAAATGAAAAAGTGCTCTGTGAAAGAAGGCCAAAACTATGTTCCTCTCCCTCCCATTTCTTCAGGTTTCACTTGCATATTAATGACAACAGAGAGAAAGAAGGGCGACGCGTAGAATCAGACGCCGTTCGAAAAAAACAAAACAAGAAAAGATCACTTTCAAAGTAGTTCTTCTCAGAAAGGTGACGAAGCAGCATTACAGTTTATGGCTAAATTTCGCAGCCCGCTTTGCTGAACTTAAAATACCCTCGCAGCGTGCACGATGTGTTTAATGGCAGAAAGAAAAAGGGACTTCAGCTCCTCCCTGCTGCTGCTGCTGCTGCTGCTGCTGCTGCAGTGACACTTTCCCGGTCTGGCTGCTGTGTCCTCGAAGCTTTTAGGTCAGTGATTTCAGCCTGGCCTACACTAGTGTTTCGCTCTCTCTAAGTAAGAAGAAGATACTCCAGGAATTAGCCAAGACCGTCCTTGCTTTGGTCTTCCCCCTGCAATGTTTCTTTTCTATTTTTTTCCTCCTCCCCCTCCCTGACCGGGCTCACCGGTTCGGTCCGGACCCGGCGGGCGGGAATCCCCCTACTGACAGTCATGACATGGTGACAGTGTGGACAAAGAGTTAAAACACGGTAAGCATGGTTCGTCCGCCGAGAACGAGCTTTCTGGTGAAGGGGCAGAGTCGCTGTGGCGGCGGCTCACTCCCAGTTCTCCCAGTCTTCCTCCAGCTGGTGGGAAAGAAATGGAGAAGTCTGTTAGACAACCCCAAAAACTTTGGACATCCACCTCAACAACCCTGCTGAAACAGCTGTTCAGCATCAGTCTTTTATGCACACCAGCTTCTGCAAGCTGAGCCAGTCTCCTTTTAGTACTCTGATTGCGGCACTTGATTACAGCATTTTAGCCTGAGGACACACAGGTGCACCTCAGAGAGTCAGAAGACAATGAAAAACAAAAGTTGCAGCAAGTTCCAGACTCGATGATTCAGTTTTTAATGCATGCTGCTCAAAAAAAGAAGTTAATGCAAAACGTTGATGTGGGTGAGTTACACTCACTTCTCCAGAAGCTTCTATTTTAGACAGTGCCAGCTGAACCTCTTCTTCAGTCATGTCAAGGTCAAAGTCTTTCTCCCAGTCCTCACTCACATCTGTGCTGGAGCCTGCAGAGACAAAAACACCCGACAAAACTTCCTGTGACCGTCATGTTTCCTCGTTCAGCCCTCTGATGGAGCAGCAGTGACAATTTAAAGAGGAGACTGAAAGATTCTTGTGGTTTCTGTACCTTTCTTGCCGTTGTTGGAGGGCGTCGACTTCCCGCTGTCAGAGTTCAGCTCGAACACTCTCAGGTCCTGTGGCCCCTCCTCCTTTGCGTTCTCGGGTTTGGCGGCGGGGCCTCGTGTTGACGCGCCATCGGCAGCGACGTCAGCTTGTGCTCCTGCTTCAGCTTTGGGAGGCGAGTCACTCGTTTCAGGCTTCTGCTCCTCCTGTTTCGTCTCCCTGACGTCCTCCAAACTGGCTTCCGTCAGTTTCCTGGACAGCTCCAGGGCGCCCGGCGCCGGCCGCATTTCCAACTGCGTCGGCAGGCTGACGCTGTCGCTGCTGACGGAGAGCGTGGCGTCGCGCTCTTCCCTGGGCGACAGGCCGGGGCTCAGAAGGGCCGCCGAGGCGGCGGGGAGCTGCACGGTGGAGCTGCCGTCCAACGGAGGTGTGAAGTTGAGTTGAGATGATGATGATGAAGACGTCGCGCCGAGGAAGTCATCTGACAGCAGAGAGGCAGCATGAGTGACTGGGTTGCAGAATGACATGTCATTAGCGGCACGGTAAATTGATGGCGGCATACCTTCCTCCTCCTCCTCCCAGCCGAGGGTCTCTGTGTGAGCGCTCTGCTCGGCCCTCTGCTTCAGAGCCACTCTTCTCGCCTCCTCCTGAACACAAGGACAAACGATGAGGATCTTACAGTCTGATTATAATCCTAATATACTCAACAAGGACAATAGGACAATGCTGTTAATAACAAGAGGAGACTTGTGCAAAAGTCTACATTTGTCGCTCTGTAATCAGATTAGTTTTCATTCAACACACAATTTCCAGGCCAAACAAGGTCTGGGTCTGGTAACAATGATAAATTCCCATTGAAACAAACTCTTCAAAATGATCTATCACTACTTCAGTCATGTAAGCACTTTTATCGAATGTGGAAAACTCTATATAAACAGCAACATCTACTTCAAATATCTTCAACTTAAATTAGCACCTTATTCCTGCGGAAATAAACTCGAATATTGAGAGAAAATAAGGCATCAAACTGAGGAATAGATATATTTTTATTTATCTATTAAATTTTACTTTCCCCCTCCTCCAAATGCCTTAAAAGGCACCTGTTTGCCCATAATCTCTAAGCGATTGTGTGCAGAGGTCTTCCTATGACCAGCAGGAGGCGCCAAAGACAACACAGTGAAGAGCAACAGACGCTTGAGATCCTACACCTCAAAACAAACGAGCACATTTACCTGATCCAGCTGGAAGACTTTGTAGAAATATCTCTGCCAGAATTCTGAGTGAGCTACAGCTGCTGGCACCTGAACGCACACAGAAAAAAATAAATCTCTGTGTCCACCTCTTAAATGAACTAGTGGGCTGAACAGTGAGGCGGCAGAAGCAGCAGGTGGTGATACCATTTTGGAGTACAGGGCTCGTATAGAGGGACTGTTGACCAGGAGCTCGGAGATTTCTCCCTGCTTCTCGTCCAGACTGAAGCTGCACAGCCAGTTGTCGAACTGCTCGGGGGGGCCTGGGAGGAAATAGCCCCATTAAAAGTTTACTGAACCAATCAGCGACTCGTCAGGAAAAATCTCACGAATTTGCATTTTAACACAAGCATTTGGCTCCTGGCATGAATAAAGTGAATGTAGATGGGATCGCATTTAATGGGCGAAGCAAAAAGCCCAGAAGGAAGGAAACGGACTTAAAAACTCGTGCATGGAGCGGAAAAACAACAACAGTTTGTCTGTGTCGCTTCACACTTTCAACAAGCTTCACTGTGTGTTGTCTCACCATCGGGCTCGTTGCAGTATGTCGCAGGATCAGCTTGTAAACTGTACAAACGTGCCTGCAAGGAAAAACAAATGTTTATCAGCTGGCTGCTTTCCACATGCACATCATGTGATTGCAGCAACACGCTCAACAGATAACAGAAGACATCTGTCCCGAAAAAGCAGATTCAACATTTCAGGTGGTTTGTTGCGGTCCGGTTCTCGTCCGAGGTGTTTAAAACCCACCTTGGAGCTGTCGTAAACTTCTGTGGTCCCGGCCGGTGTGGCCACCAGCGTGATGACGTCACAGTCGATGGTTTTATCAGGGGGCGGAGCGAGTGTGTCGGTGATGACCCCCAAGAAGCTGGAGAGGCTCTTCTTCACCTTCTCCGTGGTGTCCGACGACCCCTCGACCTGCACGGCCGAGCGAAACCCGTCAGTAAAGACACGGTCGCTCTGTGTTCGCTGGACGTTCATCAGCAACGAAAACATGGAGGCTAAAAACTCACAGCGAGTTTGTTTTTGACAGCATTGGCTGTGGCCACGATGGAGCAGGCAGTGTCATGTTGCACCACAGTGGAGAACTCGGTCAGGTCTCGTTTAATGAACTCTAAGGCCTCAGAAGACTGTGAAGGAAAAGAATCAAGCGGTCAATACAAACATTTAGATTCGTTTGGGACGTCACGAGCAGAAACACAAACGCAAGCTCAGGCTAAATGCAGGGCGCTCTTTGTTTTTGGGTGCTGAACTGGGAACACTGGGACATCACAGAGGTCAGAAACACAGTTGTGTGAAGAATTTTGAGTCGTATGATCCAGAAGAAGCAGCAAACACCACAACATACATATAAAAAAGTGTAATTGTATTGGAGTAGAAATTTCTGCCTTTGTTTTTAGCAGAATTGTGTTGACAAAATGCACTCCATGTGTTTTGAATTTGTAATGTTTTTCTTTTGACAGCTGCCTGCACAGCAGCTTGCTGCATAACTCCTGTTGGTTGACCAGAGCATCAGCATGATGATAAGTGCAGACTCAGTTTATCACTTTAACAATGAGAAGGCTTCCAAGGCTGGTGAGAGACTTTCAATAATCAACACTGCACAGCTCCTGGTAGATGTGGAGAGCACAAAAGCGCATGGCAACTCTGAAACATGCAAGATTTGTCTTTAGGTGTTATGTGAGAGGTTACGTTTAGTTCCTGTCAATTGACTCAACAATCCTGCACAACCAGTTGGAAACCGCAGAGATAAAGGCGAGACGAGAGAGAGACAGAGAGAGAGAGAGAGAGAGAGAGAGAGAGAGAGAGAGAGAGAGAGAGAGAGAGAGAGAGAGACACGCACGCACACGCACACTCCTAACATTCATCATGGAGACAGGTGTAAGCTAAACCAAAGTGCATCTGCAACAAAGCTGTTCCCTCTCGAGTGTGTAGATGTCAGATGTCCCTGTGTGTGTGTAGATGTCCGCGTGTGTGTGTGTGTGTGTGTGTGTGTGTGTGTTTGTGTGTGTGTGTGTGAAACTGTTCTGCTGTAACAGCTAAGAGCCCCCTGAGGTCAGGGCAGATGTGTAACCCTACTCTCCCTTGTTGACGGAGCCTTTCGCACATCGCGCTGTTTTCTCTGGATGTTCTCCCACTTCACTATTTCCACTGCGAGCGGTCCAGATGATTTCACAGCTCATAGAAATGCCCGGTCTCACAATCATGGGAAACGCTCTTGAACACTGTCCTCTTTTTTTCCCCCCTACTTATGAAATCCACACACATTGCTCGCTGAGTTTGTCATCTGGAAACCTGAAAGACTTCGAGTCTGTTCCTGCAATCATGGGAACCGAAGAGCGAGCTGGCCGCGGTCATCAGAGCTCGGAGTGGAATATGTGCACCTGCGAGCAAACCTGCTTCCGTCAATCATGACTCATTCATGGGATAAACCGTTGGCGACGGCGATAAGTCAGTTAACGCCCGTACAAGGTTGCGGGAATCTCAGTTCCGATCCCATAAACTCCAGTGACGAGGACTCATTTGCTCCGAAAGCGAATTAGACTACGTTGTTTCACAACACGTTTATTATTTTGACACGAGTGCTTATGGAGCTTCGAATAACGCACAACTTCTATCGCGAACCATAAATTATACAGTATGCGGCTGTACATCGGATACTAAAGGATATAATTGCTCTGGGCTTCATTATTATTTCAGCCATTGCCAATCAGGACCATTCACTAGAAGCCAAGATTTCAATTAGCCTGCTTCTAATCCTCAGTAATTAAGCCGGCTGACCTTAACACCGGATCCCTCCTGTCAGACAGTCAGTCAGTCAGTCAGTGGAGCTATGTGTCTTTAGCGAGCCAGGGGAGACGCAGGGACGTGACTGACAAGATAGTGTCCGTGCACGTGTGTGTGTGTGTGGGGGACTGTGTGGCTGAGAGTGTGTACTTTGTTACTGACATTTAGACTGACAGTCTATCAGGGACTATTAGCTGATCCCAGGTGGCCTGTTATTCATCCACAGCACAATGACTCCTCAGAGGAACAGAAAGAGGCTAATCACTACATAAAGACTGACTGTCTTAGATTCAAGATACATTTGTGTGCGTGCGTGTGTGTGTGTGTTGCCTGTATGTCTGCGAGTTTTTATGCTCTCCATAAAGAGGAGGAAGAGAAGGGAGATGAGCGGAAAGGAGCCTCCATCAAGCGAGGCAGCAAAATCAAAAATAGATGCAAAAAGAAAGTTAAGCAAGAGCACATGCAGATGCAGACACAAAAGCGAGCGCTCCTGCCTGCTCACACACAGGCGGACAAAAGCGCACGTGCACGCCGTGCGCACGTATGCACGCACGCACGCACACAGACAACCATGTGAGACAGGAAAAATTCTGGATGGATGGAGCGGAACAGCACAGAAGATGCAAAGAGTGGTCTGATGTGAATAATTTAGAGGTTGCTGTGCGGAGGACCTAAGAGCATGTGGAGCGACAGAGAGAGTCAAAAAAGGGAATGAAAGAAAAAATAAAAACGGAGAGAATGGGAAGAAGAAAAACAGAGAAGAAGAGAGAGAGAGAAAAAAAAGCCAACCCAGACAGACAAGACAGGAAGACAAGAGACTGAAGGAAGAACTGCAAACTGTGTTATTACTCCGCAGAGAGACAAGAGGGGAAAAAGTGAGCGAGCGAGAAGAGACGGTGGAACAATAGGCTGCGCGTCCTTTCCCCACGAGCATGTACTGTAAAGGCAGGCGATGTGATTATCCACACTTGAGCAACTTCACTCGCCAAGACACTCTGGAGCTTCAAACTACCGGTACATAATGTTCTCCTAATGGACTCCACTAACACTAACATCACTATCTGCATTAATGGACTCCTGCTAACACCAAACCATCTACCACAGTGGAGCCGGGCTTTCTCTGGAATACATAAACCGTATTTGAAGCAACATCCTCCAAGCCGTCAATTAGGTTTTTGAAATAACAAGAGGGGAGAAAAAGTTACCGGAAAGTACCACAGTCGAGTCCACTTTTTAAGTGCCAACAGTGAATAAAAAGCTTAAAACAGACCTGAAGAAAAAACGTTTGGGGCAAGAAATCTGATTTCACACAAAAAAGGTTGGAAATTCGATGCGAATCAGTCTAATATTAGTTGAGAAAAGAGTTTAAAAGCGTTGAATAATGAGACGTAAAGTAATTTCGGGAGAGACATGTGACGTTTTGAAACAGGAAGTCCTCCCAGAGGCAGATTATAACTCACAGGAACTCAATGATTGTTATTGTTTGGACAATAGAGACAGACTCCTATTTAACGACAAACAGCTTGGACGCCTTCTTACTTTGGATTCATGAAGACATAACGAGCCGAAAGGAATCTAAATAATTAATTCATTAAGTAACACCGTTTTTTTATTGTTCATGTTCACTGGTTTGTTTTTCCAGGTAACCGATTCTTCATTGGGGAGTTTTAAAAAGCTCTGACATACCGTAGCCGTGATACCGTCTGACAAATGTAATATTCTGCGTTACGGCGTGTCGTAACCTGTTTATTACTGTGTGTATGCAGCTCATAAATGCAAAATTAAGAGTGTGACAGTTTGATGACAGCACAGAATGTGTTCACACTGACCTCGTAAAACGCTGAGTCTGGTGGTGGCGGTAATCTCTCCCCCTGAGTTGGACGCCTGACATTCATAAATGGCCTCATCTCGCGGGGTCCTCAGCGGCTGGATCCTCAGGACCGAGCCGGATCCGTCGTCAAACTCTATTACCTGTTGGTGGGGCGGAAACGCCGAGGCGGCGAAAATCAATATTTTCATCGCGAATGGAATTACGCGAGCGCCGAACGCGGTCGCTCCTGCTTTGGTACACGGTTATCTTTGCGATCTGCTTACGGCCTCTCCATCAGCACATGCATTATATAAATTCCTAAGGACTTTTTCCGAACCGCTGGCTTATACGCCGTAACGGCTCTTACATGGGTTTATTACTAACATGTAACAGAGCCGGACTTTGAATTCTGGGAAGGTTTTCACTGACTGAAATCCAATAAAAATAAATCCCACAACAAGCCCGGACCGACAAAACAGCAAAGGGAGAAATATCAAGTGGGCAGCCCGGGACTTATGGAGTCTGGATTAAAAATAAAACATCTCCCCGAGTGATTTAATCACAAACAGAAAGACGCAAAGATGAAGCGAGAGCTGGGAGGAACCTGGGCTTATTAAAGTGGAAAAGCACCCCGAGCTCGGGGTGACACCGCGCGAGCAGCGGCGAGCCTCATTCAACATCTCCATCTGAGGGTTGGCTTGTGAGGTGCGGGAACGAATCAAAGGTCGGAGCCTTCGGGAAACTAATAAGGCTGATCATATACGGATCTCATATCGCGCTGCCCCGGGCATCAGCTGACATATGAAAGAGTTGCAGCAGCGAGCGTTTCACACACCTGTATAACCTTTGGAGCGCAAGCCAAGGAAAGCAAGTAAACTAATCAAACGTGTGAGGAACAAATTTTAGATGAAAATTGGTGGACGGAAAAAATGACGCAAAAAAAGGTTCAACTTGTAAAGAAAATCCAACCAACGACATCATTTTCTTTCTTGTAAGACATGCTATACAAGTTATTTTTAAACAAACTGTGGTCACTGCGTGTTCAGTAGGTGTGAGAAGACTTTGAGTTCAAGTTTTCTGAACTCGGGGTCGAAAACACATGACGCACACGTTTTTTGACCGCAAAAAAAAGGCAGCTTGAACCAGCCTGAGTCCTCATGTACAAAGTGTGATTTTAGCAAGTTAAGTGTGAGCCACGCTTGGGACAGAAGTGGCGTCAACGGAGCAGGTGTGACAGATCGATCCAAAGATCCAAACAGTCCTTTTTAAAACGCAGCGATGATAATGAGGTGAAACGACAGCGGAGAAAGCGATTGAGCGACTCGAGAGTGGTTTTGGTTTTAAGTGTCAACTGCAGCAAACTGAGCAGCGGGTGTGACGTCTAACTTGGGATCATCGCCTCTGTGGCTTTTATTCCTGAACTGTATGTGTGTGTGTGTATCCTTGTGTTGCACAGGACGATGGTTTTGTTAAGCTTCGGCAGCAAACACTGATTTCCTGAATGTTGGCACCCATATTCGACTCACACACGCACATTGCAGAGCACACGCTCGCTATTTTTGACCACTTTCGAGGCCGATGCACTCAGGAAGTCAGCCGATCGGCATCATCATCGTCACCTGTTGCTGTGACGACTGCATGAATGCTGGGTTTGGACGCAACTGCGATGGAAACAGGATTGGTCCGATTGGTGCCTATCTGTGATGGAACTTTTCCTTCAGTGTAACTAGACCATAAAAAGTTCCTTGTTTGACCTTAACACTGAGATTGCTTTTGTTTCTCAAAAGAACTTATCAATGTTGTCAATTATCGCTAAAAATTGAAAGAAAACAGCGACAGGAATGCGCGGCAGTGGTCCTGCATGAGCAGTGTGACCACTTTTTCCAAATACTACAGTTTCCACACAGTCAGTGAGCGTCTCCTGTAACACATTTGCGTTTCAGCTCATGAGCGATTCCCCGACGCGATTTGAAAAAACACAGCAAGCTGGATTTGATCCCTCCGTATCTCCCCCCTCCTCCCCAAGATCGTACCTCGAACCTCTGGTTGCTGACTTTTTTGCCTTTCTTGTTCCAGACAATCTTGGGCTGCGGATCTCCAGTGGCCTGGCACACGAAGGAGGCCACGCCCCCCTGGACGCCTGTTTGGTCTTCCGGGGTTCTTGTGAATCTGGGGGGCGCTGGGTGAAACAGATGCAGACGACAAGTTAAAACGCCGATTAACACAAACGCAAACGTCGGCCTGGATGTGCGCGCACACACATCGGTGAAAGCACGGAACGAAGTTGTGTCCACCTTTCACTCATGCATACACATTACGTACAATCTAATGGATTATCCTGTTTTAGAAACGCACTTAAGCACCACAATACCGTTTAATGAGGCACGGTAATCTTCCACTCGTCAAGTTACGGTACGAGAAGAGAGCATGTGAAAGGGATATGTCGCCGTATCGGTGCAATTCAGTCAAACAAAAACGTGGAGTACTACGAAGAATCTGTTAAATGGCTTTACAACCCAATAGTTCCATGTGTATTTGGGTTATCGGAGTACGAGTGGACCCGCGGCACTTCTTTAGGTTTCGATAAACAAGTGGGTGGCTTTGTGTGTGTGTGTGTGTGTGTGTGTGTCTCCTTTTTGTACACGTGTGTGCGCCCGGCCATGTTTCTCCCTCTGTCCCCGTACCACCAAAGAAGCTTAATATTTCGGTGCCATAAAGGATTTATGAAGACTTACTCCTGACATGACCACTAAAGCCCCTCGTTCCGGGGACGCCAACAATATCATAACCACAGCCTCCGCTGGATTGTGACATCACGACATCAAAAAGATTCGGCACGTCAGTCACGGCACGTCACCACCAGCTCGCCTAATGGCATTCCAGCCAAACCAGAAAATCCCTACTTAAGGGCTTACCGCCAACCGCTCTGACAAAGGGAGAGAAATTGCTTTTTGCTGTTTAAAAAGAGGGAGGGAGAAAAGCTAAGCTTTTCAGAGAAGGGGGAGAGAAAGAGGGAGCGTTCGTGTGTTGAAAGAGTGGGGAGAAACGAACAGAAGAGCCAACCAGATAAAAGGGACGAGCGAGGGAGACAGATGGAGAGCCGCGGAGGGAGAGGAGACGAGCAGGAGGTGGATGCGCGAGAGAAAGAGCGGCGGCG
>JASSRZ010000051.1:2618536-2637682 GCA_032164315.1 Malacoctenus gilli | reverse complement strand
GTGTGTGTGTGTGTGTGTGTGTGTGTGTGTGTGTGTGTGTGTGTGTGTGTGTGTGTGTGTGTGTGTGTGCGTGCAAAATGGTTCAACAAGCTTTGTACAATAATATTAATATTTTGGCCAGAAACTTCTGTGTGTTTTTATCTTTAAAGCAAGACAGAGCAAAAAGAGACACGAACACAAAGTCAAGGGCGGTGATGACCACAAGTCTTGCACTTACAGTATCAGTCATCGTATCCTGACCTCTGCCGGTGTCTGTCTGGGGCAGACTAACCACTGGCCTGACAGAAAAGGCAAGCTCCTGATTAATGATATTTCTGGGCTGCGCTGGAATATTCATCTGTGTACAATCTGCTGCCTCCATCAGCACTCGGCAATGTCACCCTGACTTTGCAGAACCTTTCCCCCACTTCAGGATCATCTATTTTATGGTGCGTTTACAGGCGAACGAACATTACAGGCTTTTTTTTTCTCTCCTTTTTTTTTCTTGCGACCTCAGGGGACACAGAGGGTGGCTCGGGGGAGGGGGGGTCAGATTCAAGGGAGGGGCGTGAGGTGTGGTGCTTGAGGGAGTTTATGAGACTTCACAGGAGTAATTGCAGCTTTTGTGAGTGTTTTTGCCTCGCGTGTGATGCACGTGTGCACGTCTGGTTAGCGTGCCGACTCGCCAGAAGCTGTCGGAACGCAATAAAACCCACTGTCGCCCTGATGTATTCATCGTGTATTGTCCACAGTTGCTGACAGGGGGAGCTGTGGATCTCCCTCCATGTCCCGACATCACAAGGAGAACAGCAGTTGGCAACAGGAGCAGGCATGGCTTCTTCACACATACACAACCACACATCAGCAAGTAGCATGTAGCGTAAAGTGTGACATCCTGTGGATTCCTGCAACAATCAAGGATTTGATTGCAGCTTGGATAATTCTGCCCGTGTTAATTGGTGGGGAAATTAGCCGGGGAAGGAGTGCGGTAGAGGAAGAGGCGGCGGGTGCTGTCAAGCGTCTCTCGGTGGGGGTGTTTAAATCTCCAGACACCCAGCGGTGCAGGAGAGCTACAGGCTTTCCCTGGAGACTGTTTTACCTGCAGTGTGCTTGTAGTGATGGGAGCGAGGGAGGGTAGTCAACAGACTCAACAAAAAGAAGAGCAAGATGCTGAAACCATTTGTTCTTTCATCCATAACCGAGAGACAAGAGACACGTGGCCCAGAAAGACTGTCATCCAGGGAGCTCATCCATGAGCTCGTCGCCCGTCAGCATGCTGAAAGAAACCATCGAAAAATGGCAATTAAACAGCATTTTGCTCCCGTTACGAAAGTAATTCCTCATTCTTAAACAAAAGGGGGGATTCCAAGTTGAATGTACTTTAACCTTACCAGATTTACGTCTGTGTTTTGCCTCCGTTCAAACGCAAATTTGACAACCTCTTTTCACATCTTAATATCCACCTTGAAGGAAAAGCTTGAGGACTTTTTTTTCCACACTGCTCCATTTAATCAGGCGTTGCCTTTACAATCTCTGGTTGAAAAGGTTAGCTTTGCTTCAGCTGAAGCCGGGCAAGCTGCTTCCCGCTTAAACTGTCACCGTGCAAATCAAACCAGCCAGCTGGCTGATTCATATTTAAAGTGGCAGCTCCAAGTATTGAGGGACAAAACATATTTTTTCCCAAAATACTGATATTTTTTTAATCATTTGAGAAGGAAAAAGGTGCAAATGTGTGTTGTGTTTCACAGCTGTTGGGGCAAACTAGACCCGTTAGCAGCCTGTGTGACTCTTAGTCAAAGTGTAGTTGAAGTTTATGGGAGTTCCTCAGGGCCTGAAAGCAGAGAAATGTCTTTGAGGATGGAAAGGGGTTTTTTTTGCCCCCCTGGTGGAGGGGAATGGGGAAGGGGGGGTTACTTTCAGTGTCGGCAATGGCTTTTGGCATTGTCAAGTACGTTTCCCAGCTTTACACAAGGCCACAGATCCCCCATAAAAAAACCCTCCCTACACTCTCTCCACCGTAACAAGCCCAGTACACAGTGGCTCCTGGTTTTACGAGCCCGTTAAACGGAGGGTTTTTACTCCTTCAGTGGGCCGGCCCTACGCGGCCACCGAGACACGGCGGGGAGCCCGCTTCGGACGCGGGTTAAAAACCTTCGTTTTAAAGAAGTATCGATGAGTCCGTAGTGACGGCGGCAGGTAGAGCAAATCGAGAAGACGGTTTGTAGATTCACCGGAGGACAGAGCGGGGCCGGCTCAGTGCTAATGTTTGGTGTCAGCTTGCATTAGAGTGCAGCTCCGGGTGGCACCCTGCCAACCAGGCAGGCGAAGGAACTCTGCGACTTTCCGTTTCTGATGTTTTGGTTCGGAGAGGCTTTAAATCACGAGCACCGTCTCCGAGCTCCGTCGGCTGTTTGTGTCCTGAAGCCTCGCGGTGCACCTCAAGCAAGCACCGCTTCTCTGAATCACCGTCCACCTGATAAAAACCGACACGTGATTGGATCAGACATCAGTGAGCGAGAGCAAGCCCGAGCCTCAATCTAACCGTGCTGCTCCTACTTATTGCAGGTGCTGCAGAAAAGACGAGCCTCTGGGTTTACAGCAACACATGATCTAAACATGTCAGCGTCAGATAGCTGTGAGCTGCACCGATAATTGTATCGGTGCAGCGCGCTCGTGGTGACAAGCCAACATAATCTGGCAGATAGACGTGTAGCACATAAAGACACTGATCACAAGGGATAGGGGGGCCCTGAATATCAGTGCAGGGATGAAATATTAGTCTTGGTTGTTACAATGCGTTGTTATGGCGATCTGGGATTTGATGGGCTGTTTTTGGTTTGATTTTTGTAGAAAAAGGATCCAGATGTTACACCACAAGCAAATATCAACCGAGACAAACAGGAAGACAGGAAGTCAACAAAGACATAGCATAGCTTTGAAAAAAGAAATAGAAACTGGAGCGACCTGAAAGAAATAAAGACAGTGACTGACACAGGCAACTTTATATGTATATGATCAACACCCTCAACTCCAGAGATATTCTACATCATTAACAGTATTCAAATCCCCTCATTTTGGCTTTTCTGCCTACAAAAAAACATCTGAACGGCAGCCAACCAATTTTCTGCCAGAAGACTAATCCATTAATGAAACGATTACAGTTCCCGTATTAGCGGCTGGAAATAACGGGCGGTAATGCTCGGCGCTGTCCCGCATTAGCGTCCATCGCTGCGAGTGCTCTCGTGTTCATCGGACTGAAACTAAAGGCTGCATGGGAGCGGCCCCAAACACATTAAGGTGCAATTAGAGCCAGACCTTTGGTAGGAAGGTCCCCGTCCGGTGAGAGAGCAGGGAGACCGTAGGAAAGGTTAGGTTAGGGAGGCCAACTGTTCTCAAGGGGAGGAGCTTGATTACTGGTAATGTCTCCCAGGGGAGGTAGCTTGAGTGTCGAGATGCGAGGCGCACAATAAACTCTCCAGTTCCCCCCCTTTCAAGTTTGTTAAAGGAAGATCACCTCCAATTAAAGATTAATTAGGATTAATATGGTTCATTATTTCCTTTATTTCAGATTTTACAGATAATGTTCTCATCGCAGAGCCGTGAAGGAGTCGGAGGTGAATAGGTTCATCTAAAGGCAGCAAGCAGGCAGGAAAAAACACCCCTCTCAACGCACATTTCACTTGAATATGAAGCCCACAGACGCATCACAGTGGGCAAATCCATGAAATCTAAGGCAGGAGGAATCGAAGAGTGGGAGGAGGTGAGAAACCCTGTGGAGGAATCGCACACAGATAAACAACAGAGCATCACGCAGGAGATTGGGCTAATTAAATAAATTAGCAGGCAGCACTGTGAAACAGGACATAAAGAAAAAAAAAACTTGAGCTTTTGTTTCTGCAGAGGCGGCAACAAACCCAAAAGATGCTTTGTAGAAATTATATGCGTCTTTTACGAGGGAAAATATTCTCTTTTGTGTCATTATTTCAGTAAATATCAGACTCAAAATAGTTCAAAAGCTGAAAACTTCAGTTTAGAAAAGTCAAGACATGTTCAACCAACCGTCCGCAGCTCTGCAACGTCATGACTTTTCCGCATCGCGCCTCTCTTGACTGGAAACTCTGATCTTGGGAGTCATTCGAGCTCTTTCCTTATGATTATTTCCACTGAAGAGACTCGCGAGGCTTTCCGAGAACCGCGAACCACCCGAACGACCCCATCAGCGCAGGTGATAACGCCGCGCGGTCGGTGGATTCGCTCGCTTGGACCGACGCCTACTGGGAGCCGACGGCTCGTTGGGTCTCCACGGTGATGAGAGCGAGAGTCGAGGTATCCATGGGAGACGGTGGGCGAGATGGGATCCCCGGGGAGCCGAGTGGAGGAGGAGGAGGTGAAGGGAAGGCTTAACGTTGCCAATGATACATTCATAAAGCAAAGAAGGGGGGGGGGACCCAAGAGAACACGCATGGTGTGCATGTGGGACAAACTATAAACAAACTGTTGGTAGTCAATGAAATAGCAAGTTATGTGACATATAACCATAAAAAGTCACATAAAACAGTAAACAGAGAAGGTGGGTTGAGGGATAATGAGTCTTTTAGTGGGTTTAATTTCAGTTGATTCCTTTAGGTCACTTTAATTTAGGCTTATACAATGTAGGACCATGATGAACACACATGATGTTTCTGTGCCTCACAGGGAGATGGCCTTCACTTGAATGTGTTTTCCTGCAGGCTTGGTCTGAACCTTGCTATAAATACCACCCGCCAAAACTCACCAAAGCTTCGCTCCGACACGGGATGATCACCTAAAAGCGTATTGTTAGTCTGCAATCAGGTTTATCTTCCCACCAGTGTATAAGAATTAGACACACTCAGACACGCGCACGCCCTCAAACACACTCGCTCTTGTAGTCTCGTGTGCCTCAGCACAGGGACCGGGTATAATTGGCTGCAGTGTGTGGGCCTGCTAACGCTCTCCCGAGCCCAAAGAGGTCAGCTAAGTCAGGGTTCATTAGTGTAGCAGCGATGCTGCCACCATATTCCCCCAAGCATGTGTCAGTTCTTCTCCTGCCCATACCTCCCTCACACTGACTCGCTCTGTCAAGGCTGCCTTTTATTCGATGGGGAGTGGGGAAAGCATCCCACTCTGCACCTGCAAGTCGCACATAAATACTTTAAAACGTCGATATGTGGATCTGAATTGCTGATTGGACTCCACATTTTGCAGAGTCGTCATAGCGCTGGATGTACAGTGCAAAAGTTTAACTCGCGACCATTGACTCGTCCCAGTAATTCGGTGGGCTTTCTTCAACATACAGTGTGCTGGACCCAGTGGTGGCAAATGAGGGTGTTTGTGACACCCCCCCCCCCCTTAGCCCACTAAAAGCAGCAGATGATGCCTTCTGTGATAACGCACCGCCGTGTCCCATTATTAGTTTTCTCATTTTCAGAGGAAGGGATGAGATGGAGGGAGTCCCAGAGGCAGGCACACTCTCCCCCTACCGTCGCTCCCTGATGGGCTTCTGGTGATGGATGAGGTGGACCCGATCTAAAAGCCAGAGAAAATGAAGCTTTCATTAGACGGCGTAACCAGGCAGTTTGCGAAGCCATCTCCCGGAGTCCCTCTCCCAGCTCTCAGACACATTATCTGCGCACAAACAGCAACCGCAACTCCTTTTTAGATGGAATCAACACGCCGCTCCCCAGCAGCCACTTCGACACTCTCCCCGCGCTGAAACCTCCCGTCGAATTCCAGCGCAATCGGCCTGAAAGCAGGTGCCTTCCTGCTCGCTGGCTCCCACCGCAAGAAGTGCTTTAATGACGTGTGAGCGCCTATTTTAGGCACCTTTAATGCAAAAGGAATCGGGGGCGGGCGGGGGGGGACCCCCGAGGGACATGAAACCTAACAGCATAACAGCCAGTGATTATCGATTTAAAGGAACAAGACGCCCCGCGGGAATGCAATCAATCAGCGAGAATGGGCTGTGTTTACATACGAAGCGAACCGCAGCCTGTTGTAGCTCTGAGGTGGATAAAGGTCTCGGCTTCGTGTCCCTGATATTCTCCGCGGGACCCTGAGTGCAGCCCTGATGCGAGTCATTCAGAGGCCGCTCACATGCCGTTTCCCTGCAAGATTTTGCCTTTTTGTCCCTGCAGGGCTGTTTTTGGGAGCTTGGTCCTCGCCGCAGTCCATTTTTCCACCCATTCATACTTTGAGCTCAGTGTTTTTTTCAGTGTGGCTGAGACTTCACCACCTCGATTCATTGTTAACCAGGAGAAATATGTCATTAAACCGAGTAACACCTTTAATTGTGCTTCATTTATGCAGTCTAAGCGCGAATTGTTGCTCAGATTTCCTTTCTTTTCCAGCAAAGAAGAGCCGCAGCTGAGTTTTGTCAGTTAAAAAGAAGCGGCCTGAAATGGGCACTTTGGCCCACCAATAACAGGTGACACCTTCAGATATCAATTCAAGTCTGAGGAATTACCTCCATACAAAACATCTCATTCATTATGTCACCTTATTCTCCTTCGGTGCACTTGGAACTCCTTTTATTCTTTAAAAAAAAGATTTTTTAGTTGCACAAAGTTTACAAACCCTGATGAACACGGAAAAAAGGCTTTTGCTCAAATATTGAAGTGCGATTAAAATGCGACTAATTCTGGTGCATTATTTACAAAGGTTTTAATGAATCAGATTACCTTCAGGTCTGCACCCGTAGCTTGGTGTGTAAATGAAAATGTGCTGCACTCTTCTTGAGTGGGGAAAGCTTCCCCCCGCGGTCCCCGTTCCCACACGCTCACTCTCTTGTGAGTGCACTGCAAGTTCAAGGTGAGCGACGCCTCTCTCCACAAAGTGAGAGCGTCTCTAAATATCCCGCCCGCCTCCTTTGATGTTCCCCGGAAAGGAAAAACACAGGAAAAAGAAAAGGGGGAGAGCTGACCTCGTATTTCAGGGGGATGGAAATTATAGCTGTTTAATTGCTGCAGCTGTGATAAAATATTCAGCATATTATAAGAAGTTCGAAAAAACAGATTTAGAGAATCTCTTTGCTGCTCTGCGCTCGCGCTCTCCTCCGTCTATCTTCCCTCCGCAGACGGCCAACAAACCGCTCCTAAATATTGATGGAAATTTCCAGTGATTTTGCTGCTTTAAAAAAAACAGCTTTGATCTTCCCTCTTTTTGGGGGGCTCGTGAGTGTTTTTCTCAGATTTACTTTTCCTCTGGAGGAGGATTTCCTCCAAAGTAGCTCATGATGAAACATCGCGGGAGGATTAGATGCCTTTTAAGAGAAGTCAGCGGGTTTGGAAGTCAGGAAATTATCAGTTTTATTGACTTAACCCGCGAGGTGTCATCGCGAAATAGATTGGTGCACACGGGCTCGAACCCAAATATTTCTGTCCACTGGATTTGTAATGTCTCTCTGATTTCGCATGAACTTTAACACCAACAGGTGAAAGAGCTCCCTGCATTCACCCCAACACGAAGTCGTGATCACAGGCCAAGTGTGTGCACGCATGAAGCCCCGCCCCTGTGGTTGTTACGTGAGCGGGAGCGGCTGCGTGGTCCTGGGTGCTTCTCACGGGTCAAATCCCTTCCAATCAAGCCCCATTCAATCAGTCGCCCTCGATTCCCCAGACACTTCGGACGGAGACGCCTCACAGCGGAGAACCGCGCAGATCAATAACTCACATGAGCGGCAGGCTGCCGTCCGGCGCCGTAAACTACGTCCAATAAACATCACGGACGCGCGCGGTGTTATCATGGCCGTATCATAAAACGCGCCCATTTCATCGAGGAACAATGCACGGCCGCTGGCCGGTGCGTCGTGAGGCGCCACATTGTAATCATGAGATGAATCATCGCAGTGTGGGCTAACAGCCACAATAAAGGCTGTACAACATGTTTCTCCATTAATGTACATTTTATGTGGCGCAACATAATATGGGTCACCCCTGTGCATGTGCATAAAAATGCACCCACTTTAGTAATTGCGCGGCAGAAGATAAAAGGCGGATGCATAAAAACCTCAGCTGTAATAAATAGTGTCTGCAAAACAAAACATGTAGAGAATCAGTGCCGACATACTCGGAACAACCTCTGTGTCTGCAGCCGCTCCAAGGATTGTATGTAAACTCTGAGATCCATGATTTATTAATCAGACGCTACTGAATCTAAACGACGGAGGGCTTGATGCAGCGTTCGCAGGGAATTATAGCAGTAATCTGCCTGTTTTACAGCACCATCAGGTCGTTACTCAGGTCTGCCGTGTGACTCGGGCGTCGCCGCTGCCGCGCCCTCCAGTTGTAAGCGCGGGGAGCTCAATCCCAGCTGCCCTTGTGCCAGCGTCCTTCGGTGATGCGCTGAGCGGCGCGGTTTCTCTTTCGAAATCTGTTTTTGCTTTGGTTCAGATAAACTTCTGTTGTTCGTGTCTTCCCGCGAAACACGATATCAGGTGTGTTCCACATGAAAGATGGAGGCAAAGCGCTCCAGATTCTCGCCGGCTGACAAAAGCGAGATCCGAACGATCTGAACGATACAGCCGTTTCTTCTTGCTGCAAGCGTGTGGCGCCGCACCTTCGTTCTTCCACGTGAACTCTTATAGCTGGGAGAATGTGAGCAGCTGGTGGAGTGTTAGACTGATGAAAGAAGGATGACAGCGGGATGGAGGGATGGGAGATGGAAGTGGGGGAGGAGTGGGGGGGGGACTGGGGGTAGTTGTATCAAACACTAGTCTAATGAGCCATCTGTAGTGGCAGCTCTGTTGAGGCCACTCTGACCTGCAAAAAAAAAAAAATCCGAGCCACAGCGCGTTGAAGACTCCCACACAGCGCGGCGTGGATACAGCACTCAAGTCACTACACAGTCCTGTATGACACACTGGATCGATACGTTTCACCGCAGCACAGACAACCGGATGAGTAAATGTCAGCTCGGCGGGTAAAACTCACACTTCTATTGTGCTTTTGCATGAATCACTCCACAAACATCCACAGGCCTGTTTTTTTTTTCCCAAGAGACCTCAGCGAGACTGAATAATGTTTGAGAGAATGAACACTACCAGTAACTTTATTGTCCATCTATTTTTTATAAAAACTTATCCGAGAACCTCAATTGTATCGATCTCTCAGCTCCCGAGATCTCCCCCGTTTCCCTTAAATAAATGTTCCTAAATGTTTTCTGGCTATAAAACAAGTCTGAAGGTTTCTGAAACAATAAGAGAGACACAGTTGTTTGCAAATGGGCGGTGAAGCCAAAGCAAATCACGCAAACTATTTCGGAAGTCGGAGGAATTAAATATAGCCCCTGCTGCAGAGCGAGATGAGACTCTCTTCATATGTTAATACATTATGTTAATCAGAGCTGATTTCAATTCATCGACTTCAAAAGTAGAATATAAAGGTGTCCCGTACAAAAGCCCGACGCCTCCTTCTCTACCTGTGATGTCACTTGTGTAAGAAAACGGGACGCGTGCGTGAACACCTGCTTTAACAAGTTACTCACATGTGAGCGTTGGTTTTTATAGCGCCACGGTGATGGAGCCGAGACCTCGTGGTGAAGGATGAGTGAGGGATCGCCTTTGTGTCTAAATTACCTCCATCGTTTACTATCTTCTGTCTCCGCCCCCCCCTCACACTGCGCCCGCATGCATCCATCAGCTTAAACGGAGCGGAGGTTACAACTCAGCCAAAGAATCATTCTCCCATTAAGCTCCTCGTAATCACACTCGGGAGCATTAAACTGACACATCATGATATAGACTGAGAGACAGTTGGCGCTCGATGCACCTCGGGGGCGCCGGGAGTTTCCTAGTTTGTGCACAGTCACCGTGGACGCAGAGGATAATAGTTTAAACTGGTGAATATTAACCCCTTTGCATCCCACCTAACTAACTCTTCAGTCAATATTAATGGAGAATCATGACTGTCTGTTTCCCACCAATTGAAGCAGGATTGTTCCCATTTTTTCCTTCCATTTAACGCTCCCTGAAAAGAGAAAATACAAATGAATTATTAGATTGTACTTTTTAAAATTGTTGCTGAAGAGGTTGAGAGAGGTGGCCAGAAATGTAATTTCTTTGAGGAGGATCACTTAATAATACAATAAAAACAAAGATATATATTTTGTCTGAGCTTAAAGTACCAAAGATATGCGACAAAATATAAACCTGTTGCATTCTTTATGGTCTTTTTTTTCCAAATCTTGGTTCTGCATTTTAATGCATGAATATCTTTGAATGTTGTGTTTCGAGAGTAAACCTCTAATTCTTCATCATCGACGTTTTCCTGTGTAGACGCTTGCCGGTAGACCTCTGGAAACCAACCATCCATTCCTCGGGAAAATCAACTGTTTCGGTGCTGCATTCAAAGAAACACGGGTTATCGACCGTCCCTGCTGGGCACATGTACTGAGGCAGAAATAAGCATCTTTTTAGATCGCGGGGTCGGTGATGAATGGAAGCGGGCCGCTGCTGAGGAAGCAAACGTTGGCCCCTTTGCTGATGCGAAGCTGAACACTTAATGGAATTATCGCCTTCCAAGAGCCGGCCTTCAGCCACAGTCTCGACGCTGAGCTTCAGCAATCCAGCGCTGTTTGCTATCCAAGGGCTCAATACCCCACAGCCATGGAAAATGTGTGGGGGGTGGGATTACACACAATGTGGCAGAAGGAGTGTTTCTGACTTTCATCTCCAGCCAGTGAGTGAGTGAGTGAGTGAGTGAGTGAGCGAGTGAGAGAGAGAGAGAGAGAGAGAGAGGTGAACGGGTGAGCTGGAGGCTTTCGAGTCGATTTGTCAATTGGAGCAGTGAATGGACGCCTCATCGATTGACGGATTGTGATGATTACAGGGTTCGCTGCTGTGTGGTAATGCGATAGGTGAAGCCGCCGCAACCTTTAACATCATCAGGCCAAATGATGTGGGCCCTGCTTCGTCAGTGACAGCCATCTATTGTGTTAAAATGGAAGCGTACCTCTCATGACTGTGTCATGTGAACAAATAAGGAAACACACGCTTGTAAAAGAAACAAACATAAGATGACGTGTTCTTTCTCGCGTGCTGATGTTGCGTCGGCAACGGCACTTTTACGCCAAAACAAACACAAGGTTTCTGTAGCTTAAGAGAGAGGTGTAGCTGTGGCCTTGATCTTGAGAGTAGAGGTGAGCAACAACGGTCCTCTCATTAAACTGCATCAGCTCCGTTTCATCGACGAGCCCCTCACAGGAAATGACATCATCGAGATGAGATCGGGGGAGGCCTCCTGGAATGCATCACTGATCGACCGAAACCGGCAGCGGGCTGGAGAAAGTCTGACCATCCGCGGGAGGAGCTGCTCCGCCTCTGGCAACACATCATGTGGGTGAAGACGGAGGCGGAGGAATCCCCCCCCCCCCCCCACTCCTTTCACATTTTTACCACGCGCTTTATGATTAAACGCACATCCACTCCTTTCTTAACAGCCTCCTTACAAATGAATTACGCCAAGCGTCAAACAGTGTAAGTGCTTCCTGAGGAAAGATGAAGGAGGGAGCTGAGTGGAGGGAGTTCGCAGAATGACATATGCGGCGCATTGCTATTCATGGGGTTCCCCGCCCCCCCTCCTCTTCTCCCATTAATTACACTCAAAAAACAAGCCTGTGCAAGCGGCTACTTCATGTTTGAGTAAAACCGGAAGACGAGAGAGAAAAGCATCGACTCGCTCCACAAAGTAATAAAGCTGGAACATTAGTGACTCAGGCGAAGGAAAGAAACTGAATAAAACACGAGAAGAATCAATTTTTCCCCCCCAGTCCAACATGTACAGGATTGAAATTCGTCTATGGACGACGTCTATTTTTAAAAAGTCCCCCGCTGTCTCGTTTCTCTGTTCCTCGTGTCCGCTCTCCTTTCATGGTGCCTTTAAGAAAGAGCCCTAAGCTCTCCTGATCGATAACATGCCAGCTGGAGAGAAAATAATTTTTTTTGTCCTTATTCTTATTCGGATTTTCTTCCTTTTTTTGCATTTCCTTGCAGTTCTTCGGCTCAGATCGATGGATTTCAATTCCAGCAGCGAGCGGTCTTTGTCTGGAGCCGTAACACTCCAACACAGCAGCGCGGGAACACAGCGATATTCATCCGGACAAATGGCCACGTGGACGCTACAGAGCGCCATATATCCAGTGGAGCCGCGTGTTAGTGTGGAATAAAAGACTGGCTGATAGTTTTGCCCCGAGGGTTAATGACTCGCCATCGCCACAAATGCCCTCCCTCTCCATTACATTCATATTCCTGCTAAAGCACCGTTGTTACTGCAGCTCTAATGAGTGTGGAGCGAGAATCCCGCCAGTGGCGACACTCCTCGTGAATCGAGGTGGGGTGGGGAGAGGGGTGGGCCGGGGGGGGGGCTCCAAGAGGGAGTGGGTGCTGACTCACAGCCTGTGATGAAGGAACGGCATCATGGATGTTGCGGCCTATTGCAACAAAGCCATTGTGCGTTTGATCAGCTTAATGATTTGGTTGTCAAATCAGCTGTTATGACTGGTCAGTCCAGCATTGTTTCCCACTTGAGCTTCATTTGGACTCCATAAGCTCTGATTCTAAAGACGAGAAACTACATAATAAAGCAAAATCCCTTTAATCACGATGAACATCATTTCTACATGTGGCCCAACACAGCAGCGTCCTGAAAAACTCTCTAATCAGTGACTCTAATTGCGACGCTTTCTTATGAACACTCTCCACCTGTTGCATAAACAAGCAACTTTTTTTACTTACGTTTCAAATTGTACCGTTCGGAGTCATTGTGATAACAGTTTTTTCTCTTTAATGCCCCCATTTGGTTTATCGACACTGTGACAATTGTGTTAAAAGATATTAAGCCTCTATGTGTGTGTGTGTTGAATTAGATCCTGATATCGTTCCTATTTTTAGAGGGTTTACAGTGGGTTTACCTCTGAGCATAAATCTGTGTGAGATAATACACTCCTGTTAATAATCCCCAAGATCATTGGCAGAAAATCATGTTCTGTGGATGAAGCAGGAATTCATTGGAAGAATTCGCTCGTTCAGCGAGCGGCGAAACAGAGAAACTCAGCTGTTAAATATGCGTGTGAGAAATTCATGCTGCATGGCATATTTGGGGGGTATAAATCTAACATACTGTATGTGTGGACGCGCTTGTCCTCCAGGCAGTTCTCCAGAGTCATTGTACTGCTTTAGGAATCACACAGGACGAGAATCTTAAACAGGGCCGATACAGAGAGGTACAGCATGAACACACTGAGCTGCAGGAGGGAGGGTGGAGGCTTGTTTGATTCAGCTGCAGCAGCATCACCTGCCTACTGTTGGAGTAAATCTCTCCCATTGTACCATCCAAAGAATACATTTAATTCTCCCTTTGTGCACATAACAAAGGGACAATTTCATGTTCTTTAACGAATAGCTTGAACGGTTTCGAAACCAAAAAATCACTGCAGAGGAGTTTTAATGTGCAAAATACATCACAAGGCACATATATTGATGAATAGATGCTGGCCAATGCAGGGTTTATGGTTGTTTTTACCAATATGTTGATTAAATTCTGTGCAGATATTAAATTTTCTGTTATTTCTCAGCTCACATAGCTCATCCAGCCTCAGTCAACCCAGCGTGTGAACTCGCTGGCTCAACATGCAGAAAAACTCGCGTCCATCCCACACGTGTTGAAGGAACGGTGCGATCGATGCAAAGAAGTAGCTTAAAGCATCTGAGATTTGTTTTTTTTCTCTCTCTCTCTCTCTCTTTTTTTGACCTTGTGCGCAGGCCGACCGGCGTCTTCCCGCTGTTAGGAATCACTACGCTAAGCTGGGAAAGCAGGTGGGCGTGCGTCTCCACATGTTGAACTGCTCCATTAAACTGGATGAAAGAGTCCCCTGGGAGCTCCAGCTGAGCGGACTGGAGATAAAATGCATTATTTTGCTCTTTGAAAAAAAAAACCAGTAGCCTCTACGATACATAACATGTAATCAATATGTCTTGTGCCTGAGAGAGGGACACACACAAAGCCTTCTACTCAACAGCATCAATGTTCAGTTTTCAGTTCAGCTTTATTCCTTTACTTTTTTGGGAAGAGAGACACAAAAAACAGGTCGCAGTTATTATCTTATGATAAATCAGATAACAAAATAAAGGCTTTGTTGTCACCTCAAGCTTTTATCTCCCAGACGAAAGAAATCCTGCGGACTGAGAAGAATCCAGTTAATAAAAAGTCGACCCTTTCTGTCCGCTCAATGAATGTTGCTGAGCGGACGCGGTGGAGTCGCTGTGAGTCGGGCTGGCGCCTCTGCACACGGCCTCCTTCAGCAGCATCGTTCTCCGTCTGGCAGCGGGTGGGGGTGGGGAAGGGGGGGACTATTGGCATCATGTCACCACTCAACCTTCCTCTGGAACTGCAATCAGATGGAGACTCGCCGATGTAACGATCGCAGCAGGCCTGCAGCTCGGCCCGGAGCTTAATTGCTCGAGCGCGGCCGGGGCGCCGGGAGCTAAACGCGACGTGCGTTACATATATTTGTATGTTATACACAGGAGCCGGTCCCGTGGGGGTGGCGGTGTTTGATTTGTGGGCGAGGCCACTCCAAATTCACAGGTGAAACCATTTTTCCTCGCCATCGATCCATCCTGCCTGACGCGTGGAGCCCATCAATAAGGAGCCACCCATCGGGCCTCCATCTGGCCCGGTGGCCTTTTGACGGCGCCGAGGAGGAGGCTCGTCCGTCAGTGACAGACGTCTCTGTGTCACCTGCCACTCTGCAGCACGAGGAAGCAGGTGGAGATTTCCATAGCAGAGAGCCGAGAGGAAAGCAAAAGGGTGTTTTATCAAAGACACTCAGAGTTTGTTTCTTCTCCTACAATTGATGCAATCAAACATGAGCAGAGCTAGCTCAGGTGACTAAGGTGTAATTAGGGTATTTATGTCTGAGTTTCTCCGCTCTTCATGTTGGAGCTGTGACCAGATGTGGATTCATCACATCAGAAGATGAATGGCTGGCTGGATGGATGGATGGTCTGTGGGTCTCTGAAGGGGGCACAGATGGGCCCTGGAGGGTCCCTGTTTAAATCAGGAGTGCAGATCAGTCTGTGTGGAGTTTGCAGGTACTTCCTCTGAATGAACTTTAGCCGACTTCCACTTTTTTATCAACTTTTTCCATGACTTCAAGCTGTCCATAGCTCGCAAAGTGCCGTGTGACGGATTGGTGAACCTGCCTTTCACCCGGAGTCAGCCGAGAAAGAGTCAAGGTTGAAAATAAAGCAGGGACAGGAGATGGATGGATGAACGGATTGACAGCTGTACGCATGTGTGGCCTAAAGTATGAAAATAGCTCGTCTGTGCACCTCAGAAGGGCTCGTGGATGAAGCGTCAGCCAAGAGCATCGCTGCGAGTTTTATCTTTACTCTCTCTGAAATTGCACCTATTGAGTTTTTAAGTCTCATCTTCTGGAGGAGAAAAAAAGATATTAAAGCTTCTCTTCTCACCTTTTTTTTTATCATCCTGAAAAAAAAAGGTCACAAAAAATGTAACAATTCACACGATGTGAATTGTGACATTGAAAAGGATTTGGAAAGTAGATCAATGACACTGTACATGAAGAAAATGCACATTTTATGTACCAACAAGAGACTTGAAATTGATAAAGAGAAAATATGTGATATTGTATCAGTTAAAAAAAAATGGCAGAAGCAAGGCACAAGAAGACTGCACCCGTTAGTTGTCTGATTACTTGCTGTGATTTTCAGATGATTTAATCTGTTCAACAGGCCCAAAACCTGGGTCTGTTGCAACAGCATCTTTTAAAACCTGGACAGTCAGCCTTGGAGTCCACCCACCACACGCGCAGCTGTGAACCAGTGTCACTTTGTGTTGTGATCAGCTGAGAAATTGAGAGATTAAGAGTCATAAGATCCAAAACTAAACGTACCCCAGGACCTTTGTGCGTTTTTGTATATACTTTATGTCATCAGCCAGCTTTGAACAGCTTTTACAAGGATTACTAAGATTTACTCAGAAACTCTTGTTAATAAAAGTTCCAGGGAACGTTATTAAAAAGCACATTTATGCCTTACGATCTGTTCGGATACAACTGAGAGGAAATGATCATCTTCTAAGTAGGTTAACGGTCTTTGTGTCTTCAGTCTGTGGAGTCGGAGTCTTTTCACGCTGGAGCTTCGCACTGATCTCCAGTCTGAATCAAACATGCGCCGCACCAGCAGCGCAGCAGCTCAGCTGTGTCTTTCCTCTCTCGCCGAGATTTTCCCCGCGTGTGCTCGACGGAACGAGTCCTGAAAATGTCCTGACCGCGAACACGCTCATGTGTGAATATCAATTCAAATGCAATTATTCACTTCATGAATTTAAATATTCCAGAAAGCGGCCTTCTTGTCGGGATGTAATTACAGCTGGCCCGCACCCGTTCGGAGGCATTGTACCGCGCGGACCTCACCCTCTCTCCGCACACACTCCTCACCCGCCTGTCAGTCAAGTCAACCTCATTTCCAACTTCCTCCCCATTCCCTGGGCGCTTCTCCCACGTGTCTCCTCGTCTGACTCGCTCGCTTATATCCCGGCTCTTTTTTTCCGTCCCATAAATCATTTTAAGTGTGCAAGAAAGTCTCATCTGCACAGCAGACAGATATAGTCTGTGCCGCCCCCTCCATGTAATCCCTGCAGTGAATGGGAGGCAGCTAATCCTGCCATTGTGCCACATGAATCGCACGGGGGACTCGTGCACACAGTCACATGTTCCGCCGTGTGTTTCCAGTCTTAACTGTTGCTTTGTAAGCAAACGGTGCCGCGCTTCTGATATGGATACATTTGGAGTGAAAGCTATAAATGCCGCGCTGCCTGTGGCTCCAGGGTGGGAGAGGGGTGGAGGGGGTGGGGTGGGGGGGGATTGAGCTGATAAGAGCCCCTCGGTGATCCTTATCGGACAGGGGACAATTAGATCTCCTCCACGGAGCGTTGCTGCATTTGGAGCAGAAGTCCGGCTCCGTTTCAAACCAGGATGATCCGAGATTTCTCCGGGAAATGCGGCACGAAGGGACAACAGTGCGACACGTGAGAGCAGATGAGAAGGCATAACTAACCGCTTGCAAAGCCAAAATCTATGTGCACATTAACAGGACGGTTTCAAACATTCGAGGAGTTACTTTTTCAGGACTCCTATTTTATATAAATAGTTTCAGTAGTATTCCCACGTGTTCTTAAAAAATAAACTGCTAATGGCAGCATTCAAGATGTAATTTTCAGTGTTATCAGTGCTAGTGGTGATACAACAGGCAGAAATCAGCTTCGACTCGCTCCTTCAGAGTCTCTCTGGAGAGCAGTGCTATGGTTTCGTTCCAGCTGACGGAGGCTCCATCTCACCTGCGGTGCATCGTTTTCATCATTTCTCCCCAACTACAAAATGGTGCACTTGCCAGTTGGAAAAAAAAACAAGAAACACTTCCTTAGGCAGATTTTTGTCATTAACTCGATCGTGGTTAAGCAGCTAAGCTCTCACGGGGAGCAATCAGGCTAAACATGCCAATAGTGAAAGGCACATTACAATCAGCAGAAAGAAGCTCCTCTCAGCAGCGGGCCCGAAGAGCCACCACAGAAGAAGAATCGTTGCTCAGCCTGCATTTGCGCTGACGTGCCGTCAACAGCAATGTCCAAAAGCAGCAGCACTTTATCTTAGCGTCGGGCATTAAAAAATAACTGGTTGCTATCCGTTTACAGGAGTTGTTGCTGTCTTCCCGACAAGCGAGCCTCACAGGTAGATTTAACGGGGGGGTTTCTGACAGGCAACCCCCCGGCTCACTAAAAGCTGCTTTTGTGGCGCTGACAAATCACTTTTTCAATTTATTCACCCCACAGCTGCTGGCACAATTTCCAAGAGTAGAATCTGGGTGAAGTCGTTCTCGAAAGATTTCGAGAGGCCGAGCGCGGCCAAGCGGGGCGGCACGTTCGCCCGCTCGCAGCGCAGGAGCGACGCTCCACTCCATGCTCGGTGGCCTTTCTGTGAGAGAGATCTGCATCACTCTGCATGACTGGATCGTTGGCGTCTGTAATAACTTGTGATCCCAGTCACAGAAATGTGATCATGACTTGTGTCACTTGCGGTTCGGTGATATTGGCTCCAGTGACCCGTGACCTCTTACAAGGATGAAAGAGTTTACAACGCAACTGCCAGTGTTTGAGTCACGTGCACGCAGCGGCGCATGCTTGCGAGATTGCGCGAGCTGCATTTATCACTAATTGATTTTTCACGGAGCGTCACATGTTCCCCATTAGTTATGCATGCATCGCGTTCGCGTCGGGCTGCGCGTCCTCCAGTGTGGCGTTCGGTGTGATCCCCGTGTTGTTCTGAGCGAGGTACACTGTGTGCTGCTCCGGGCGAGCAGATGGAGGAAGTCCTGCATCAGTCGGCCTGCTAATGAGTGCAGAGTAGCTAGAAGACACTGGCAGATGCTACACTGAGCGGGCTCTTCCAAAACACCAGTTTTGGGGCTCACTTTTTTTTTTTTTCCATCTGAACCTCCTCCAGTGGCGCCTTTAGCCTGAGAAGTGGCATTTAAACGAGGACAACCAGCGCTCGCCGCACTGATGGGGGGAGGATGTCGGCGGGGTCGATTTGGTTCAACTGGTGGAAGAAGATCAGAAAAGAACGAGTCGCCACATTTCGGCTGGCAGCTTCTGATCCGTGATGCGGCGCGCTGTCGTGTTAAAGTGTTAATATTCTGCAGACAAAACCCGTAATCTCTTTGCATCGCATGCTGCTCTCATCTCCCCACACGATCTGCAATTTGACTGGCCTCTTAGCTCCTTCACAATGCAATCGACGGATGCCCCCCCGCCGCCGCCGCCACCGCCGCAGCCCGAGTCCCAGTGTGGGATTAGATTTAGCCCGGCATGTCATTCCCGCTCATAAATCATTTGCTTTATCATTTCTGCAGCTTCAATAAAACTCCTCTAAATGGAAATGCACCACCGTCGTCGCGGGGGCTTTGCTTTACGAGAATAACCAAATAAATCAAGTTTGTTTAAAAACGGGGCCGGCGCAAGCTGGCGTCGACTTCTGAAGGTTGCAGATGATCGCGCACACACATACACACACACACACACACACACACACACACACACACACACACACACACACACACACACACACACACAC
>JASSRZ010000051.1:2599925-2610446 GCA_032164315.1 Malacoctenus gilli | reverse complement strand
GTGTGTGTGTGTGTGTGTGTGTGTGTGTGTGTGTGTGTGTGTGTGTGTGTGTGTGTGTGTGTGTGTGTGTGACGTCAGTGACTTGTGACAGCCCCATCAGTCCCGAGGAGGGCGCGGTGACCTCGCTCCTGTCACAAGCCGCCGAAACGCTCGTGAAATGGACCACTCGGGCTCTCACAAAAACCGGCCATATCCACAGCTGCCGCCGCTGCCGCCTTCATCTCCTGCTTCATGAATATTCATCAGACGTTGGAAGATGATGTCAGTCCCCCCCCCCCCTTTTTTTCCCCTTTCCTTTTCCTGCAGCCGCAGTCGTTTTGCTGAGTGCTTTCTTGGAGCATTGGAACTTCAATGACATTATACATCAAGAGTCCAGAAACCAGATGGAGAAGCAGCTTTGGGGCCAGGAGGGGGGAGTTGGTTCTCCCAATCAATCGCTGCCGTTTCATCCTCACACTCTCGGCGCTCTGAGGAGAGGTGGAATCTGATGCTGCTGAAAGTACCATCCGAAAGCGCCAGGTTTTTTTTTTCTTCGAGGGTTTGTTCTCCTCGGGGAGGCGGACCGGGCCAGGGGGACAACGCCGTTCGGCCGACTGAGTGGCCCGGATAGCGGGAGGGTGCGCGGTGCTTATTGGGAGATGAATCAAAGTACTTTCAGCACGCACACAGAGTGTTACCTCTCCTGCTCTTCCTTTTTTTTGTTTTATTCTCACTGATCGTTTAAGGGAACATCAATCACTGTAATTTGGGAGAACGACAAAGTTTCTGCTGCGAAGAGTTGTAAAGATCAAAGGAAGATTTAAACGGAAATGAAAGGTGAACAAAACCGCCTGGCGGTGCCAGGACGGAACTTTTTCAATCATCGGTGTTGTTAAAATTAATGAAAAGGTTCAGAGCACGTTCGCCACATCACAGACAACATGCAGACAAGCAAACCGTCACTGTATTTTTTTCCCTTTCGGATGCAGGCAGGCCATTTCTTCCACATCACAAAGTAAACATGAAGTCTTCCCCGTTAAAGCAAAGATTACAGCCTTGATGAATGGGTGCCGCAGCAAAGTCAGAAGCCTTTATTCCAATGAGGCCTGTAACAGCCTCTCGTAAAAAAACAGCAACGCACTTGTGCTCCGTGATGCAAAACACGGCCAATTAAATTCCCCACCAAGAGAGGAAGGCGCTTCCCCTCTCCGCCGTCGCCGTTCCACCGGATCGAATCAGCGCGCGCCAACGCCGGAGCCTCTGACACTAATTACAAACGCGAACGGCCTCCGCTGCGACTTTAACGTCCAAACGTTGGGTTAGTTAAAGGCAGAAGTGCTGAGCATTGGGGGGCAGCGCTGGATTCGGGGGCCATCTCGTTCGTGGGGCTGATTCATGGCGGTCATTATTCGGGCGGACAGCGCGATTGCCTCCGCAAGCAGGCCGATCGGCCCTGACCCGCCGACCTGCTCTAAATCTCTCCATCTCATATAGGCAAACGCTTAAAGGCTGCGAGATGCTATCGGCAAGCCATCAGGGAAAAAATAGCCAACTGTTAAAGATAGACTGGAAATGAAAGGCCGCAGCAGTGCCAAAATTGAAAGATGATAAAATAAAAAAAAGGACAAAGGCCGGACTGAAAAAAAAAAAAAAGACGGAAGCCCAAACAGAACGGCAGAGAGATAAGACATTCTCGTGGTCAGCGGGAGAATTTAATGAGCCTGTAATTCCTCGGACTCGGTCGAAACGTGGAGGAAGTGCAGGTAGAAACGGAGGGCGGCGAAGGAGAGCGGCAGACGGCTGTAACTGTACCCCTCAGCTGCACTGCTTTTATCTGTCCCAGAGAGACCTCCGAGTGCTCTCCTTCTTCTCAGGGCCGGCCGGGTCTGCCTCCTGCCTGCAGTGATTTGCGGTCCTCCGGCCTTTGCTCCCGTTCCGCCCGCAGCTCCCGCCGACACAGAGAGTCATGTGAGCCGTGTGTGCAATGTCGAAACCGGCTGCAAACCCGGGTGCATGCAGACTGCCCTGGACCTGAAGGAAACTTCACTTGGAGGATTTGCAGGCTTGACGTTAGCACGAGTGGAAGGTCGCAGCTTTGATGGATCATTAAACAGCTGAAATCACAATACAAACTGTCAGGAAATTGATGGTGCAGAAAAAAAACAAGACAAAAAAGAGAAAGAAGACAGGAGTTTGTTTCTCCTGCTAGAGGTCCCCGACTTTTGTCTTTATGTGTCTCTTTGTTTCCCTTTTCCCAACCACCGAGATGGAGAGCGCGTCAGGGTGATTTACCGGACCAAAAATAATCCTTTTAATGCAAAGAGGGCCAGGAATAGAACGGCATCATTATTCATTTTAGTCATGCCCGCTGCTTTAACCCATAAGTCCAAAACGTTCACAGGTCTGCGGGGCTTCGTTAGCACCAGTCGTTCAGCTATACAGCATCATGGTGCACCATCAAAGTCGTCTATTTATAGACCTGCATTTGGCTTAACAACAACAACAAAAACATGGAAATGAGGACAAAATAACACAAAGAAAACAAAAGCAACCAAAAAAACAAAAGCAGCTGGGGAAAAGTCTCTTCATCCAACACTGTCACATGATGGACGGACGGACGGATGGACGAACAGGAACCCAAACTCTTCCTCATCGCGCTCCGACTCACTAAACAAACAGACAACTCTAACTGATCGCGGGAAACGGTTTGTTTGTCCGTCTGCGATGCCTCCGCTTCCCCCCACGGTGATTCGTTCAGTTTCATCCGCGGTCAGTCTTGAACGCGTCGTCTTTGGTCCCCTGCTGTAAGAAGCTTTGAGGCAGCGAGCTGCTGCCAGCCCAGATTTGCCCCGTTCCCAGACAGGAGCCCGTCGTCCCGCAAAAAAGCGAACAAATGAACTGTGAATCTGCGGCGCGGTAATGGGATTACGAGCGGGAACTCAATCATTTGCCGCTCCACGTGTCAGCACCGCCGATGCGTTGAGCCCCTGCGGCGGCTGCCAGTCAAAATCCTCAAACTCAGACGAAATAATGTGGAAACGAAGCGGGGAAGTTTTGTGTTTTTTGTTTTTTCTTAATTGACTCCTGTGTGCGGATGTTAATTTTCCCTCCTCATTTCCCAGGTTTTAATCGCACCTTCCCCTGCAGTCACAGCTCAGCAGCGGTTGTATCTCCTCTCGGTGGGCCAGAGTCCCAATCCTATCAAGCCGAAACAGGAACAAAGACGGCTGTCCCTCGCTTCCTGCCACCACCCCCCGCCGTCCCTCCATTCTGCAACCCCCAATCTCCTGAAAATCCCCCATCTTGGTCCTGGTCCTCACCTCTGGGCGACCCACCAGAGCTCATAATCCAGGGAGCGTTTTTGAAAGGCAGAGAAGTCATGGTAAGCTCCGATGTCACGTCGGGAAATATTGGTGCGTGTAAAATATTCATGGCGGAGCGTCCCAGTTCCTGTTTTACTCTGAAAAGAAGTGCTAAATCAGGTGCTGGGTTTTTGCAACTGTTTTGGACTCCCGACGTTTTTTTTCTATATAATCCTCGGTGGCTGTAACGCTTGGTCAGATGGAGTTTTTACTCTGGGACCAGAAGTGATAATGGCTCAGCTTCATGCCTCAGCGCTTTCAAATTAAATGCCCAACAAAATGTGGGAATTGTCTCAAACAAGCATGGACCGATGCCCCCGTCTGAAGATACACGAGGCTTCTACATTTTCTATCAACAAAACGAATAGACAAGTGGCCATGCCTGTTGTGACGCCGTAGGATACTTAAAATGCTTCCTTTTGGCTTAGATTCAGCTCCAGCATTGAATAAAAACACTTAGAGTCACAGAGTTTCAGATGTATCAGTTTTTTAACCAAACAACCATGCTCCACTTCAATAAGCTCCCTTAAAAACATATATTTTAACTGGATTTTTGGATTGGTTACATAAATGTTGCCATGTGCGTACTTTTCCTGTTTAGTTATGTTCTCTCATGACCTGTGTTTGTTTATTTTTTTGTATTTGTTTTGGTGTTTGGTAGATTTTGTTCTTTGCGTTTCATTCTTGCCTCCTGTGTCTCATCAGTCCCCATACTTCCTGTTCTCCAGTCTGTCCTTGTGTCCTTGCCAGAGCATCTATTTTCACTCCCTGTTTTATTTCTCCCCCCCTGAGCCTTCCTGTTATTTCTCCCACCTTTTGATTTTGTATTTTTTTTAATTCCCTTTTTTTCCTCCACTGTGTTGTTTTGAAGTGCAAGTTTTGTATTTTGAAGCAGACCCTTGTTTTTTTTGGCACAGATCTTCAATGAGGATCACATTCGGTTCTCCCTCTGCGACTGCATATTTATTTTTCCATCCAAACACAACAATATCTGCTGTTTTTTGCCCAGGAATTTGATGTATTGCAAGTGTGGGGCGCTCGCAGACTGTTTACCTGACTTTTCTATAAGATTTAAATTTCATTCTCAGCCGCATGCATAAGTATTCCGACCTTTTCACCCCGCGTTTCCTCTTTACATCGCTGTGAATGGATAAGACTTGAATTTTATAGCCTTAGGCAAGTAGAAACATGCTTTTCGGAAAGCATTTGCAAGTTTGCACATGATTATTTTCCGTACGGTTGACAGAGGTGTTAGAAATATTCAACCATCGGTCATTAGAGTCCCAAAAAAAAAATGGCCACGAATGCATCATCGCTGCCTCCTCTCAGCCAGCGCCTTCGGTGCGTCACCCCCGTCTTCTCTCTCATTGTTCAAACAGCGAGGCGGCAGCGAGCGGCGCGGTCAGGGTGTCCTAAATTCACTGTTGGCAGATGGGACACTTCAAAGAGCTGGATAAGCTGAGCGTAACCTCTATAACTTTAGACTAATGTTCCACTTCATGGGCCCCTGCTCCCCTTGCTGGAAAGTGATTACAGAGAGCGTACAAATTCTTTTCCCTGACCAAACACAAACACAAACACACACACACACACACACACACACACACACACTGAGATGAAGTGCGTCCCCCTCCACTGACTTGAAGCTCACAGGAACACAGTTGAACCCGAGTGTCCATAAAGACATCAGATTTATTGCGCATTTTCTGCTTGATCTGCGTTTAATGTCGAAGACTGTAAGGTATCAGCGAGGCCAATTTTCAGGAGCAAATTACTCGCCTGGGCTGAGTCCTTTATGTGTTTGCTGAGTGCTGAAATTTAAGGACTATTAACACTCTGTTGGCCCAAGACCGTGTGAGATCCCGGAGACTTCCCACCGCAGTGGAAACTGCTGGCAGCTCAGCGGGCCATCTTTGTGCTGCCTGGGCTTAAAATTTATTAAGTAAATTTGGGCTGGCCATGTGTGCCCCCCCCCCCCACACTTTAATCTGTGGCTCATTGTTTGCAATCATCAGACTGCAAATCATGAAGGTCCACTTTGCATGCAACTGACTCACTCTCTCCGACAGCTGTGGTGAAAGAAGAGCTGAGAACACAAACTAGAGCTTGAATAAACTTCTTGGTCACATAAGTTCAGCATCTATGGAGTGGCACCGCTGCCCCCCCCCCCTTTTCTTTTACAGCTTTCGAAAACCATGTTGTTGCTTCACCACAGCTTTCTCCATCCAGTTAAATCTGAATGACAGTCACATGGCAAGTCAATGCTGATTCAATCTTGAGACGTCAAACACGCAACATGAGGGCCAAAACCGGCCCACCAGGGGGCTGAGTTGACAGTAGATACTATTCTCTACTTGGGCTGTTTTTTTCTAGAACAAAACAAGAAAGGGGATTCCGGTCAAAGGTTAATGTGCTACAATGTTACTGATTTTGGATTCTGGACCAGTTAAATGTGACTTTTGGCTGCATGTTACCCTTTAACTATAAAGAGTTAAAAGCCCCCCTGGTCTAATACAAAAGATTTAAAAGAAAGGAGAGAGAGAGAGAGAGAGAGACAGACAGAGAGAGAGACAGAGAGAGAGACAGAGAGAGAGAGAGAGAGAGAGAGAGAGACAGAGACAGAGAGAGAAACAGAGACAGAGAGAGAGACAGAGAGAGAGACAGAGAGACAGAGAGACAGAGAGACAGAGAGAGAGAGACAGAGAGAGAGACAGAGAGAGAGACAGAGAGACAGAGAGACAGAGAGAGAGAGAGAGAGAGAGAGAGAGAGAGAGAGAGAGAAATCTTGGTTGGATCAAAAATGTTGCTTTCTGGCTTCAAACTGTATCCATCCGTGCAGACAGAGTTCTATTTATTGGGGTTTTATTTAATCCAACATGGGAGAGTTGGAGTGGGTCCAAAAGCGAAACTGCGTTCCGTGTGAAGTAACGTCGGAGAAAACGTTGGATTCGTTTCCAGCAAACTGCCTGCAATTACTTGGTAGTCAGCCTATAACACTGCAAGCCTCAGTAAGGAGCCAAATTGTACCGCAAACAGCCTGGTAAAAAAGAAAATCACAGCACCAATAAACACAAACAGTGAGAGACGAGCTTCGCTGCCGCCGCTGCTGCTGCTGCCTGCTCCTGTTAGTTCATACGGAGAAAAATACTGCGTCTTTTATTTTGTCCAGATAAATCAACTTTACAAGACAGCTTTATTCGTTTTACTGCAAAATTACTCTCTCCTGCTAAATGCACTCCGGCAATCAGAGTCAAAATATCGGCGTGCTCATAATGTGGGAGAAGATGAGAGGGAGGAAAAAAGAAACCTTTTTTTCATCATACACTGCCTAGCCAAAAAAAAGTCGCCACCAAAAAAGAAAGGTCATGCACTCTAATACTTTGTTGGACCGCCTTTAGCTTTGATTACGGCATGCATTCGCTGTGGCATTGTTTAAGTGATCGCCAATCACGATCATTCAGGACTTTTTTCCGGCCACATTTCTTCCTTGAAGATGACGGGTCCCCACTGTTCTTCCAGTTTTTAATAATGCGTTGGACAGTTTTTAACCCAATTTTAGTAGTTTCTGCAATCTCTTTAGATGTTTTCTCTGCTTGATGCATGCCAGTGATTTGACCCTTCTCAAACAGACTAACATCTTTTCCACGACCACAGGCTGTGTCTTTCAACATGGTTGTTTAGGAAATGAGAAGCAAGATACTGCACCAGTTGGGGTTAAATAACTTGTTGCCAGCTGAAAGATGATCGCCCACGCAGTAATTATCCAATCAGAGGCTCGTACCTATTTGCTTAGTTAAATCCAGGTCGCGACTTTTTTTGGCAGTGTATATGTGGCCAACACAGGCGTGCTCGTTTTCATCCGCAGCTGTTGGCAACAGCGGAGTCCTTAAAGGTCATCGGTCCACCTGATGAATTTAGTCTTTTTTGAGATAGAGACACAAAAATCTGCTCCAAAAAAGTTGAACCTCTGTGCTCCGTCAGGAGCTCATTGCGCCCTGCGTGAGCAGTTACAGTCAATTATAACGTGTTTCAAGTGATTGTATGGTAATCGCTGACACCAGGAGGGGAATGTGCCTGTTTGGGTGTTAGTTTGAACTCGATGTTTGCTGGGACAGCGTCCTGAACCCCATCTGAAAACTGCCCTGTGCCTCCTGAATGCAGACCAAGGAAACGGTCGGGGAATATTGAAGGGTTGAAATAATGTGTCTGCGCCGCTCCGACTCGTCAACGCCTAATCTCTTTCACCAGAGCTCAATTTGCAGACGTCCTGCTAGAGATGTGCGTGATTTGACACAATGTCATAATTGTGCTTTCCGCGAATGATTCAGGCCTTCACAACATCCTAACTTGAACATTCAGTACCTGCCACATTCATACAAAACATGCGCCGCTCCTCAATGGTTGATATATGACCCTAAATTGCTGTACTGATCCATTTACAAAACAATGTTAAAGTGCCTGTCCTCTGTGGCACTTTCAGGCCGTTCGAATAAGTCGCCCTTAATTCCAGGAACAAGAGTATGAAATGACAAATAGCTTACAGGCGTTTCTGTAATAAATAGCCTTTTTTGAGGAGGCTTGTTAGTGCGCTTGAGTAGTTTTTCAAAAATGCAATTTTACACACTTCACAATGACACGAAGTCATTGACTTTATTTTTTCGACTCATGAAATGAATAAGCCCACAATCAATAACCATTAGGTTTGTGTAACTATATTTGTCTATCAACAAAGAAAACGCTTGCGTTGCAGTAAACACGTTGACCTTGTGAGATTTAGGTGTACGTCACTTTAGCTTGAGTTCATTTTGAAACCAAAACGCTTCACTGTATTTCTGTAGAATTTAGTCGCAAAAGCTGTGATAAAATCAACCGAAATCTCGCCTGTGGCGAGTCTTTCCCGTGTACAAACCTCTCCATCTCTCAAACACTCAGACACAGACCGGGGGAGTGCGCGCCGGTCCGACGGGGGAATCAAGCATGCAAAAAAAAAAGGAAAACAGCACAATAACCCTCCAACAGTGTTCCTCGGTCGCGCGTCAGAGGCAGCGGGCATATGAATGTAGGTGCACTGTGGGGTGAAGCAAACATTTTCTCGGGGACAGAGCGAGCGAGGGGACAGTGGCGCGGTCTGCAGACTCGGGACTGACACTCCCCCGTACACGCACACACGCGCGCGCGCACGCACACTCGCCAAAGTAACAGCCCTCAGGAAGGCTTCAAATGCACTGCGCGCTGCAGAGGGAACCCGCCAGGTAGGGTACGCATGCAGACTTCTTTATCCACTCGCTTGAGCCGTGCGCTCTCGGCGCTTCTGAAACATTGTTAAGCGGCAATGGAGGCGGCGGTGGAGAGCGTGTGTGTGTGTGTGTGTGTATGTGTGTGTGAGAGAGTGGCTGGGGGGGAGGGAGGGAGGGAGGGAGGAGAGAGGGTGATGTCAACTTTGTGGTAAAGTCAAGAGGCACGTGTTTGTATTTGAAGTGGAGGAGAGCGGTTCAAAGCGGCTCCGCGGAGAGACGTTTCTCTTTGCACAGGCGACTGTTTGCGTGGGCCAGTGTATGCATATTTAATCTGCGAGTGGGCAGCAATAATTCAGAGAACTACCTCACCGAGTGGGCAAGTAAAAGAGAGGGGGAAGGAGGGAGCGCGTTTGTTGTGCGCATTTTTCGGGGTGACAAGTTTTGCACTTCCTCAGCTGTGCTCTTCCCTTTCGGTGTGGAGTTTTGCGGAGGCCGGGCCGAAGTCCATTGTTTCTGATGTCTCGTCCTGCGATTTTGTTAGTGGGGGAAAACGTGGGATGAAGAGGGTGGGAGAAGAAGATGGTCCAAAGGAGAGCATCGAATTAGGGGGAGGGGAGGGGAGGGGGGGTGAAAAAGCGTGGTTATAGAGTCGTCGAAAAAAACGAGAAGCTGAACCTGGCGATGTGCATTTTGGACGGTCATATCTAATAAATGGGCTGCCTCTCACACTGCCGTCTGGAGTCGGTGTGAAAAGGCAGGGACAGTCCAGGCGCTCATATACAAAGGCAGCACGTTTCACTCTGTCTGCAGCAGCCGAGCAGAGCTGAGCACCACCTCCAGCAGCAGGACCGCGGCTGATTGGGAGGGTTGTTGGGGTTTTTTTGTTGTTGTTGTTGTTGTTGTTTTGTTTTCTTTTGTTTTTTGAAGGGGGAGGGTTGAAGCACTGTTGAAGGACCGACGACGCAGGTCTCAAGTCTGGCGGGTGGGTCTGTGATGTCGCTGGGCGGCCGGGTCTGCCTGCTCGCCGGCGGCGGCTCGGGGGACGAGTCGGAGGTGATGCCGAGGCGCTGTCCGAGGTGCTGAAAAGCGCGCCGACAAGCAGGCAGACGGAGAGAGCAAGCGAGGGAGAGAGAGAGAGGGAGAGGGAGAGAGGGAGGAAGACGGTCGCTCGGTTCGTTGGTCGTCCCCCGTTTTTTTCTACCTCTGGGCGAGACGGTACGCATGAACTGACGTGAATGCCGAGCAGCAGCAGCAGCGGCGGCGGCGGCAGCAGCGGTCCGGCTGTTCACGCGGCACCTCCGGCAGGAGTAAATGGGACCGCACGTCGGCCGCGCGTCGGAACCATGGAGCGATTCCTTCTGCTCGTCGTCGGCTGTCTCGGCGGAGTCTCGGCGGGTAAGTTTGTTTATGGAGGGGGACGGTTTTTTTCCTTCCGTGATTCCCAGCTGCACCTCCGTCCTTTCACTGAGCGCCCGATTGCAAGGCTTTGCATCGGCATGTGTGTGAGGGACGACTCGGGGTTTACACTGTGCCGTGCTGTGCGGTGCTGTGCTGTGCTGTGCAGCCTTGATCCTAATGTTGCAACCGGTTCGAGACATTGCGTCGTCCGTTGTGCTTGTTCGTCCCTTTTGATGCGTTTCTGTCAGCGACACGAAGTGTCACCGCCGGCGGCAGCAACAATTCACGTGTGAGGAATCCTCGGAGAATCGTAGCCTCACATGTGGACTGATTCATGTGACGGGGGCTGAAGTGACCTATGGCAAACTATGTTGCCTTGCGTGTGTGCTTGTGTCTCTCTCACTGTGCGAGTGTGTTTGATGTGGGCCGATCTGACCTTTCTGTCTCGTTTCAGCAGATATTAACGACCGCTGCGCACACACACACACACACACACACACACACACACACACACACACACACACACACACACACACACACACACA
>JASSRZ010000051.1:2586477-2599616 GCA_032164315.1 Malacoctenus gilli | reverse complement strand
CACACACACACACACACACACACACACACACACACACACACACACACACACACACACACACACACACACAGGCAAACATCCGCCTTAATCTGTCATTTCGCAGCTCAGGTGTTGACCTCAGAGTGCACGTAGACACCACCTCGATGTTTGACTCGGAATGGTGCGTGAGCAGTTGTTGTCTGACTGCAACGATGTGCCCGTGTCCACTGAAAACACCTGACCAGACTGCTGGAGGAGAGGCAGTGGCTCTCTCAGCGCCGCACACTAAAGCCATGGAAACACCACTGGAGCGTGCAATGTCTGTGTGAGAGCCGGTGTCCAACGCAAACCGACCCAAACCTGCTTTTTAGGGCCCAAACTACACACGCACACGTGACCGCGCGCTGCGATGGGGAGCCACACTTCACTCCCTGACACTCCCGCAGCCGTCATCATGCACCTCTGGTCCCTGAGTCCACATCCTCTCCTTTGACAATGGATACAGTTTAGTGAAAGAGTTGAATCACAGATTCTCTCACATGTTTTTCGTTTTGTATTTTCTTGCCTCTCACTCACAAGAAGTGGCACGAAGACGACAAACTGACATTGTCAGTTGAATGTCTTGATATAACTGTGTTTGGGATCTGGGATCATTTTCAAGCAGAGTACCAGCGATTGCTGAATGGGTCAATGCACCCATACACTCACAAATTTAACAATAACTGAAGCTGCTACCTTGTACACCACTTAGTGTTTGTATATGCAAATCCTGCTCCTTTTGTAAAACCTTTATAATTGGCCGCAGTAATGTGATCAAATAATACAATATTAAAACATGCAAATCATTCCAGAGGCACTCTGAATCCATCCTGTTTTTTTTTTAAAGTGAAGGCCACTTTTTCCAGCTGGCAGGGCTAAACCGAAGCATTGTGAGAAAAAAAAATCCTGAGTGACAAGAAAAGAAAAAAAAACATGCAAATTTCTTCGTGAAAGGTTCAAAGTCTGTAATCGGAATCTGGCTATTATTCATGTGAGGCAAAAGTGTAAAACACTTTCCCGTTTCCACTCTCTCGTCTGAAAAATAAGGTCTTGACCTTAGTTTCCTTACAAACTGTAGGTCAGGATGTCGCTGTGCCGCTGTTTGTCCTTTTCTGTTGCTGCACCTCTTGTTATCATGTCACCTGTGAAGGAAGCGACAACTCACTGGTCTTGAGGACTGTTGGCTTGTGGGCTGAAGGTGTTTTATCATATATCTTTCTCAGGAATCGTTCCCAAACTCAGTTACCTTTAACTAGTCCAACTTTATTGTCATCAGGTGTGTTTGTCCTCACGGGTAATTGTGTGTATATAACAGGAATGTTGCCCAGTTAAAGGGCGGTGCTGCTAAAGTTCCTTCAACCTATTTTCTTTGCTGCGTCCTCGCTGGTGTCTTTAAATCTATTTAAGTCCCACTAAGAAACTCTCCCGAAATGTCGTGTGATGACAACTGAGAGCCATCATCTGCCGATGAAGACCAGGCCACAACAAACAAACGGCAGAGCAGCTGATAAATAGACCTTGTTGTGGCGAGACTGTTTTTTGGCCACTGTGTTGCTTTCATGGACCAGACTCAGTTCTGCGCTTCAGTCAGCCCAAACGTTGGGAGGCTTTGCCCTTTTGGTCGAGAAGCTCGGAGCGAAGTGAAGTTCTGAGACTCACAACGGACCGTCGCTCGAGATTTCCATCCCTTGCGAGAAGAGCAGCAAAGAACAAGTATCGGCAGTTTTCATGGCTCTAAAACAACATGTCTGCGTTTGGCATTCTCTGGGTCTTAAAGCGGTCGGAGCACGTGAGCGATTCCTCGGCGTGTGCCTCAAGGTAGCGCGTTCCTCGAGTCTGTGCTCCGGTGTCAAAGCTTGATACAAAGCCGCAAAACATGCCAGGAAAATCCTTGTTGGTAAACAGGTGCGAGCGAAGACAGTAGCTGACGGCGCTTTGACAGCAAAATGCCTGAAAATTCCCTTCCAGACTCGTGATTCTCGTTTCTGACTCCAGCTTTAATCTAAAGACTGGAAGTCAGACTCCAAACCGGCGTTGGCGACAGGTGGACCCCGCGCGAGTCGGTGCGGCGCCGCAGTAAATTTCACACCACAGTGACGTATTTACTGTGTTTGTGTTTATGGTGACTCATAAACCGTCAGTTGATCCCGGGAACGGAAAGCTAATGTTTCCATTTAAAATGTAAATTGACTCTCCAACACATTCATCCAAATGAGGCCATAAATCTTTACTGGCAGCAGCGCAGCCCCCCTCCCCCTCCCCCCCTCCTCCCCCCTCCTCCTGCCATCACTTCTGAGGGAATAGAAAGAAAAAAAAAAAAAAACCTTCAATGAATCAATCATCAAATTGAACACTGATGCAATCTGCGGAAAGGCTCCAGGCTGCTCTATCTGTTGGAGAGATATCCCTAATAATGATCGAATAAATCGGATCCTCTCGGGGATGAGAGGGGATTCCTTTGTGCTGTACACTTAAGAAAACGGATCATTTTGGCAGCAGGCTGCAAGGTGATACATTCTGCGAGTCCAGTTTATTACGTGTCAAGTGGCAAGCCATCCAGCATCCGGAGGGAGGAGTTAGGGGCCATGCCTCCGCAAGCCAAAGTTTATAAAAGCCATCCATCCTCCGTCCGCCTCGCACTAAATTAACATCAAACGAGGAACCGACTCGGACGGAATATTTATGAGCGAGCGAGCGCGCGCGCGCGTGCAATCAGTCAGGAGACAAAACGCAGAGAGAGTGGAAATCACAGCAGATGTGATTTTGCAAGATTTCCCTGTGCCAGCCCAGCGGTTTCTCGGGCACACATTACAAATAGTTGTTTATGCTGTAAGGCTTGTTTGGCAGACACATCATGCTGCATTATGCATTTAAATAAAACAACCTTCAGGGCCGCTCATGTTATTATTTGCAGATGGCAGATTTGTTGTCACACGCATGACAGGCAGACACCAAGCCAGAGTGTCACACCGGCGTGTTCGGTCGACTGCACAAGTGGCTCCCACGCCGGGGTTCCGGAAACCCACTCGGGGCGGGCCCCGGAGATTCTGGGAGGGGCCTGAGGCTTCACCTGTCAGAGAGAAATGAATGCGATGCGTTCTTGAGCCGAAAGCAGACCGAGGAACTGCGCAGCTCTTTAATTTTGAATGCTTTGGCATGGCTGTGTGGTTTCAGCTCTGTTTGGCTTCACTGTGACCAATCAGGGGCGAGTTCATAGCATTTTCTGGGAAGGCAATCTGGGGGGGCTGGAGCGAAGACAGCCTGGGAGTTGCTGAACGACTGCATCAGCATGTCGTGCAAATTACAGATATCAACTCATTGTCTTGTTGAGCATTATCCAGCCTCAGAATGTAATCCTGCTGCCCCCGTTTCGCTCATTTTTTTTTTTCTTGTTTTAGACCTGCTGGGTATCTGGGGCTGAATCATCGTTCACTCTGTGTGTGTGTGTGTGTGTGTGCGTGCGTGCGTGCGTGCGTGCGTGCGTGCGTGCGTGCGTGCGTGCGTGCGTGCGTGCGTGCGTGCGTGTGCGTGTGTATGCATGTTTGTTTATTACTTTTGTGGGGAAATACAAGCTGCTTGCGGTCCATTGATGATGGTTGCTGCACTTTCGAGCTGTCGTTGCAAAAGTTTGCATAAGAGCAGATTTTTGTCATCATATTTATTCATGTTGAAATTTTGAAAAATGAGGGCAACGCTTTTTGTTTGTGGGAACCAAGGTTGCAAAAGTTTTCATGTCATTTTGGGACTCTTTTTATTTGTTGTTTGTGCAGTTTTACTTTCATTTCATTATTTGGAAGCGAAACCCTTGAACAATGCTAAAGAGAGTCAGCTCATTTAGTTGAGGTGAACAAGAGGCAAGAGACGACTTGGAGCATTTAGCAAGTAATCTCTCTCTCATTGACCTTAAGTATTGAACACCCGACAGGAGCTTCTTTCTTCATACTTGCTTCTGTCTAGATTGGATGATCGCCTGCATCTATTTGTTGCGCGCACGCGACTGGTTTCGGAGTCCCGACACACAGTTAGAAGGCAAATGACCGAAAAGTGGAAGAACAGAAGTGCCGTCTTCCCCCGTTGCTTCGCTTCCTCTTGCCGTCAACGTTGCTCCGGTAATCTTTCCTGATCCCGCCCGCGCGGCGCCACGTTTTAATTGTCACCTGACTCGCTGAACTGAAGCACAGGAACATTTTCGCAAGGTCCCGTCGAAAGTGGCAGCGCAGCGGAGCGTTCGTATCAACATTACTGCCGGCGCTGCTCTTTCCTCTGGCACCACGCAACCCTCTTCTCCGTCTGAAAAAAAAGAAGAAACCTTTTTTGAGAGCTCGCCAGTGACTCGGAAAGTCGCAGATAAAAGGAGCAGTGGCCTTGTGGTTGATAGCGAGGGCTCGTACACATGCTGGAGCTTCTGGATGCTGTGGCAAGAGCAAGAAGAAGGACCACACGGTGGCAACCAGTACGACAAAGTGTTGGTTCTTTTTTTGGTCTCTCGGGAAATATCTTATTACAATTTTCACTTTGAAATCCTTCGTCTCACCACATTCTGGATTGTTTACTGACTGTTGAAATGAAACAAGCATTGGGGAACAGATTGGCAGCATCATGTGAACACTCGGCCTGTGGGAGGGAGATGTGGTAAGGCCAGAATAATGACGTGGCGGCGGCGGCAGCGGCTGCGGCGGCGGCGTCTCTCTGACACGGCCAGCTGCCCGTCCACTGTCATGTCCAAATATGTGCAGGAGGAGAATGGAGAGGAAGCTTCGGGCTGCATGATTGGGGAGAACTCGCGGCGTATTCGTACTCGCACTCAAACCTATGGGACATTTTTGCATTATTTTCAACAATATCACTCTGTGCTGGGCCAAAAAACTACACAATCCATGTTTGTTTTGGGATTTTCACCTGCTCGGAATTCACTGGCAGTTCATAAAAAGCTGGACTTTCTTACTTTGCAGTACAAAGGGACAAAATGCTGCCTCTGAAGTTGGTCACATCCTGTGCCTGGGCTGATTCCCACTCTTTGGTCTCTGCCAGGACGCGTTTACAAGTGTACTGAGACCTACTTCTCGAGCAGACCGCTCGGCGTCGGCACGCGTGTGCCGGCTGCGCTCGCCATCCCACAAGTGAATCGCACTGACCCGGCAATCCCAGTGCTTCAAGTGATCAAACGCCACGAGCATGAACGCCGCGTCAGCAGCAAACTGTCACAAGGAGGGAAAATAAAAGACTGACAAACACTGTTTATCGTTATGGTTCATTCAGGCAGTTTTTTTTCCAGTGTAGTCAGACTGCAGGTGACTAAGTGCGTTGCATGAAATGAGCCTCCCTGCTGCGAAAGCGTTTTTGCGGCTGACAAGTTATGACTGTTCCTGTCGCAGTTCTGGTAATTTTTCAGCGATTTCTTGTTCAAGGCCTTTCAACCTCTTAATTATTGGATCTTTTGGCACCAAAACAGGAATACCTGTTGTAGTCCAATCAGTCTAAATATTGAACGACGCTGGAGAGATCGCAAAAGCTGTCATGGAGCATTAATTAAAGACCTGCCTGCTGATGGCCTTGTTCCACATTAGAGTGACTGTCTTTAGTATTGAGGACTTATAAAGCATAACGTCTGCCTTCATACTCGACAGTTGGAGCGGTTTTCCGCCCTGCACAGGTAGTTTTAAATGTGTTCGCATCCTCTGAGATGGGGTGAAAATGATCAATCAGAATCTCAGCAAAGAAATGATGGTTTGGGCACAGATCTGTGCGTGGGCCATTGAACACCTCCTCCCCCTCCTCCTCCTCCTCCTCCTCCTCCTCCTCCTCCTCCTCCTCCTCCTCTTTTCAGCAGCCCATCTGAGCATAAGTATACTATTTTTATTTGGCGCCAGGCGCTCAGATCCTGTGTGGACTGTTTGGTGGCCCAGATGGTGCGCTTCTTTCTCTCTTTTCCTTTTTTTTTTTCTAACACTCGAGCTGTCTGCGGCCCAAGTGGGCCCCAGGAGGCTTGCTACCCTTACCTACCCACAGACTCTCAGTTCGGCTTGTTTGTCTCCTCCGACAAAACTTTTGTCTCGCTTTTTTTTTTTTTTTTTTTTTTCAGAAGTTGCGTGTGACACAGAAAAAGTCAGGAGGCCTCTCTCTGTTCCGAATCGATGTCATTGCAGGCCCTCAGTCAAACACCGACATGTGTCGCAGCGAAAATGTCTGTGTTTTTTGGGGGGGGGGGGGTTGTATTCGAGCGTCAGTCAGATTCCCATGAACGACCACTGTGCCCCGGAGCTGCGAGCGAGGCTCAGGCAGGGGGCCACAGTCATCAGTCGGGGGCCAGCCGTCAGTCACGCAGCATGCGCCGGTCTGAGGGGGATTCTTGGAGACTTGGAGCCACGAGAGAGACAGAATGCTTGTGGCAACGGCAGGCAGTGAAACATGGAGCCACCAGAGCTGGAGTATAATTCACAGTCGTCCTCCCCCCCACCCCCCCTCCCCCCACACCTGCCTGCCTGTGACACTGGTCCTCCCAGGCGGATAGTGTTGCCGTTACTTTCCCAGCTGTGTCCCAGTCAAACTGGCGCAGCTACAGGAAAAATTCACAGGCAGGGAGCTCAGCCGCCGTGAGTGGGAAGCAGGCAGAGGGAGAGAAGAGGACGGCACATAATGAAGCGCTAATATCGTATTCATAACTTTGTATCAAGCTGTGCGCTCCTTTAGCATTATCAGACTCGCTCCATATTACTGCGGAGTCTCAGCCGGTGGAGGGAAGGGGGGGGGTGGCTCCTGATTTGAGAGTAGATTTCATTAGCGGTGGGCTTGTCAAATAATCAGCCTCGCGGCACTCCTGTGCCTTTTCTGAATTAGCTGGCTAGCATTCTCTGGGAACACAATGCTGCATTGATTTTCATAGCCTGCCTTTTGACATTTAATTAGACGGGGAGCGGGAGAAGGACGGCTTTTTTTTTGCAGCCGGCCCATTCCCGCCTCACTGTGCTCTTGGCCGGCGGGGTTGGAAATTTCATTTCCTATGAGTAAATAACTCATTTCTTCACAAAAGGGACAAAAAAGCCCCTCAGGTGTGACTATCTGAGTGCACCGAGCCGCCAGGCTAGCGACCATGGCGGACGCATGGGCTCACATGCAAAGCACACGCTGTGGTTTCATGCAGCAGAAGCAGGCTGTGCAAAGGTAGAAAAGCTCTCACTTGTCGTGAAAAACCTTCGCTGGGACCAGAAAAATAATCGGCAGCATACACGGAAGCATCAGTCAGGACGTCTTGTCGACAGTGCCTGAGTTTTGTGCTGCAGGCGGCGAGAGGAACCCCAGGCTGCTCAGTCTGGTAGCACCAATCAGTGCCACCGAGTGGTGTGGTGACTCACCCGGTGTCTATTGTGTCTCAGTCCCAGCTAGAGGGGGGAACAAACAGCAGGTGTCCACACTGGCAGGCAACATGGAAACACAACAGTTTAGTTGGGATCCCTGAACTGCGGGAGCAAAGCTCTGCAGCACTGAGACCCCGGACTGCCCGAACACGCCGCCGCCCACAACAAAACAGCCGAGAGAAGCGCGTTCTAATTCACTTCCGCTGCGTGAGGAGTTTATTCCCAGTCTCATTTGTACGGCCACTCAGCCTCCCACACTGGAAACCAGCTGATCGGCTGGCTGTGTGAGTAACGTGGCTCCAATCAATAAAATAGTAGCCGACATGACGGAGTCACAGCTGGGCCACAGTCGCTCCTCTTTCACCCGCGGTCCTCTCCTGGCAGCGGAGTGTCACTTACAGCCAGAGAGCTTCAGAGAAGCGGCGGTGGAGGAGCTGCCAGAAAAAGCCACCGCTGTACAAAAGCTGCGCAGGAATACAGCGAGGACTGTTGGAGAGACACAGACACAGATAAGAGGGGGAAAGGAAAAGACAAAAGCAGGGCGGGGTTTTTTTGGTGGGGGGGGGGGATTAGCACAGAGTGTCCATTACAGTCGGAAAAATAGGAGTTGAAAGTGAGTAAAAGGAAGAAATACAGGGAATGGAAGCGGCGGATTTCCTCAGACAAGGATTGGCGGCGAGCTCCAGCAGCTGTATGAAACGGGTGACAAAGAAGACGAGGAGAAGTGAATCCACGGGGAAGCTCCCTTATGTGGTTTACGTAACGTTTCGCAGCAGTCGTATGAAAAGGAGGTGGCGCGGCCGGGAAACATTTGCCAGTCTCATGAAAAAAGCATCACAGACGATCATTTATAAAACATGGCGCAGCGTTGCAATACAGGCGCCGACTTCTAAATGTGTTCGCCAGCTGCAGCGGCGCCTGAATTAGACACACACACGCGCGCACGCCTCACGTTCACCTCCTCTCCACGCCGCCATGCCTCTGACTTCTGCGTACGAGTTGCACGTGGGCGTGCGGGGACCACATGCCAAGGTCCCCGCCGACACATGCAAGGGCAAACCTCAAATCAGCACAAACTCCTGATGGCTCTATCATGGCACATTAACTATGAATGAGGGGCGCGCTTGTGTCCCTGCCAGCTGTACGCACGCTGACCCCTGAGAAAACGCCGCGCCGCTCCGGCTCTTAGATTCGGAAACATGTTAAGCGGGACGAGCGAGCGCGAGTCCCCCATTACCGCGGCAAGCTGCGCCGCGAGACGCCGCCACGTTAATCAACATGTGCTAATTTTCGCAGCCGCTTATTCCCTCGTGGCGCTCGCGCTCCGGAGCCGTAAAGGCTGCCGCACAAAGTTTCGTCCCCCCCCCTCCTGAAATGTTCCTTGAACTGCACGCAGCTCTGATATCATCTCCCATCTGCTGCTGATTCCACCTTCCATACAAACTGTCTGTTTACTTACTATTAGGAGGTTTAAGTTCCTAAACGTGGATTCGCAGCAGCGCGGTGATGCACGCAGCAAACCTCCGGGCCTCTTCAAACACCCGCGGCTCCAGCGGGAGGACTGTGGAGCATGATGTAGCTGGCGGGCGGGTTTTCATGTTAGCCCACAGAGTGGCTCATTAGCATCCTGGGGAGCACCACCGGCCCAGGGGTCCGCCTCTGAAAGCAGTGTTTTTCTAAGGGCTGCACAACAGTAATAAGGTGGGGGGAAAAACCAGTAATGTCTCCCCACCGGGGTGGATGGAGGGGGGGGCAGGGCACCCACCACCGTGGCTGCTTTCAAGCCCTCTCAGTGTCAAAGTGTCGGCTGGTTGTTGCCGTGTCCTACCAAATCAGGCTGTTTCAGATGACTGGGGGGGGGGGGGTCATGTGTGTAATGGAGCTAAACAGGTTCAACTTTATATTCAGAGACAGTATTTAGACGTACAGTGGAGGGAAGAGATGCGTGGCCACACAACGTCATCTTTGATCTGCTTTTGATCCTCCAAAAGCGCGCCATTATTTCGTTCTCTGGAACATGCAGTCCTGACTAAGATGACCTCAGAGCAGGCAGAGCACTTTGTGAAGGCTCAAGTCAGATTATTGTTGTCATGCGGGGGTCCAGAGGGGGGAGTCATGGCAGCGAGGCTGCAGAAGGCAGATCTTTGTGAGTTTGACTGAGCGATGAGGTGAACATTCAGTAGGCATTGAGGGGCTTTATACAGCAGCACTGTTCTCTGATGCAGGTGTGTATGTAAACAAATGAGGGAGGTGACTTGGCTTTGCTGTCCTTCTCCTTCTTTGACACACAACGCTCACACAAAACACACATACACACAGTTCCAGCGACTCCTCTAATGAAGGGGGGACGTTAAGGAGCTGTCACCCTTCACACTGCTCAGTGTGGGTTTGACAACGAGCTGTCATTCAGATCATTGCAGAACAAACAGACAGCGCACACACACGCACACACAAACACACCAACAATCACACACACTAGGGGACAGCCGTCATGCCTCAAAGTCACCCCCATCTCTCAGGGTGAGGCCAACTGTGTGCCACGGAGAGTTTATGAAGACATCTGTCTGGTGTTTCATTAGCGCTGACTCTCGTGTCATGTGGATATTTAAGGCGCGCGGTCACGGCCAACAACCCCCCCCCCCAACCCCACCCCGCCCCGCCCCACCCTCTCCGTCCCTCAACGTGGCACAGTCAAACGGGGACCAGGAGCCAGTGTGACGTGAGGACAATCAAAGAGACGCTCGAACTCTGTCGAACAAAGGAGCAGTAACAAGGGCGCGCACTGTTTACACATCCACCTCAACACAATCATCTGCAATCTATGTGTAATGCTTTTCATTCTGCTTTTCTCTTCTAGTTAATGCAAAAAAAGCCTCAAAGAGATCAAGGTCTGTTTTCCGGGGGAGACTTAAGGCACGGTGATTTATTTATGCAGCGCAACAGGCCCTTTGCATTATATAAAATAAAAGAAACACACGCTTCTAGTGAGTCACGGACATCAGTGGGGGGGAAAAAAGAGCAGATATCGTTATTTAAGCTCAGCCAGCACAAAAAGGAATTTCTGATTTCAAAGGGCTTTTCGGCAGACTGCTTCGTTTTTGAGGCGCGGAGCAAGTCGTCTGACCGAGATCGGCGGTTTGAGAGGCTTCATTAAAGGCGAGCCGGCTTTTGTGCCGAGTGATGGGATTTCAAAGACGTGAGGCGCAGAGCTTGGCAAATAGTTTCGTTCTGTGCATCAGAATGTAGTCAGGTGATTATCGCGGAGAAACGAGAGACAGAGTGACGCCCGCGCTCGCGCCGTTATCGCCTTTGTTGGATTAGGGGGAAGGAAAAGAGCTATTCTTCCTGCTTCCCTCCTCGTTTGTTTCCTCGCAGCCCTTTTGATGCCTCCCCTTCTCTTTCACCATCTGTTCTCGGCCTGTCGAGGGGCCGTCCAGGCATGAGAAGGGCTTCTCAGCCCATGACTGCGCTGCAATGTTTAGCACGTCGCTGGAGGAGCTTTGTCCTTTCTGTCCAGCTGGGCTGATGTCGTCGTCAGTGCGGGAGTTACTTTTTCGTGTCATTAGTTACAGGACCAAAGTATCGCAAAGGTGACGATGTAATCAGGCTGCAAAACCGTGACACGTGCAAATGGCAACACTGCTTGTAGCCAGACCGTTTTATGTTGTCTTCTGGAGAACTGAGTCAGAGGAGGATTATCGAGTCTTATCACAAATCTCCAGCAAACAGGAATAAGTGAAATAGTGGGTTACATAGAGCTGCTTCTGCTCATGCCAACTGTGATCTCACTGCACAGGACAGAGACACCAAGCTCGGCAAAAGACAGATTTATGCCAGTAATATCAGAGTGCCAATTACAGATCACCCCCTAGTGGCTGGTTGGTGCACTATCATTCCTGAATCTCTCCACCTCAGCATTGCTGAACGGGAGATGAGCCCCCAAAAGCTGTATTTTCATGCACCGTGTTGCATCCATTTAGAGATCAACAGGAAGTGAGGACCAATGCAGGGATAACGAGCTTGATTTGTGATGCCTTCCATACGAACAGCCCCCCCCCCCCGGCCCCCGGGAAAAACAAACAAACAGCACGCAGTAAACAAAGCCGAATGGACTTGGAAACCCTGACCACGCACCCCCCATCACCGCCTCCTGATGTAGAGATGCAGCGGGTCTCCAGACTGTCACCTGCGATTAGTCGGGCCATTCGTCAAAACATCAGCGGCGAGGCCGGTGCGGGCACGTAGCGCCGGGGCCTGCTGGGGATTGGCTGTACTGGACCAACAGTCCTGCCTGAGTGGATACACGAGCTCCAGCAGCACATCATCCCTCAATTACCAACTGTAAAATCGGCACCCTTTCAAGGGCAAGCGAGCGTTAACCTATTCAATAAGTCATTGACTGCGCTTGATTGGCCGAATTAGATCCATGATCCAATAAAGGCAGGACGAGTGGCCTCTCGGAGAGGGACCGCCCCCCCGTCAGTTTTGTCCGTCTGGCCGAGTTCTGCTTGGATCCACCCAAAGCCGAGTAGGAACAGAAGCGGGATGCGGCCTCCGAGGCGCCGGGCCCTCCTCCCACGGCCGAAAGAAACACCGGGGGGGGGGTAATCGGAAGGGGGGGCTGTCGCCGTGCTGAAGGGGCCTCCAGTGGCTCTGTACGGTGTGTGCACGGTTTTGTGTGTTTAATCGCAAGCTAATTTATCTCTCTGCAGTCTGAAGTTGTGCTGAATTCAGCACATGTTGAGTTTGCTGTTCATCTTCTATAGATTCTATGATGGCCTGAATTAAAAATACCACAGAGTGATGCAAACGGCACAGCTTCACTGGTTACTAGCTGCCGTTGGTTATGATCAGTCACATAGATAAGGAGACATCAGGCCCACCTCCACCTGCTGGTCAGCTCACCACATTATTTCATCACTGATGAAATATGATCAGCCAAGCAAGCATTAGATGCATCGTAATGAAATTTAGAGAAGGAAACACTTAGTTATTCTGGTGATTGCAGTAACATGAAATATTAATCTGTGCACACACTGTGTGCGTGCGTGCATGCGTGCGTGCGTGTGTGTGTAAAAAGCGACAGTCACATATTTGTTTCTTTTTTTTTCTACCTTTGTGAAGTCGTTTCCTCTTAATGAGGGTGACCCCGTTTACACTTCAAAAGGTTCAGAGACGAATGTTGAAGGAGCCGCGAATAAAATCAATTTCACACTAATGTGGAGCAAAGTGACGTGTTTGTAGCTGCAGGCGCTTTGATCATCTGATCTGCAAACACACCCGCGACACTCTGTGACTTTTAAGCGTGTGAGTGTTGTTCAAATTACAGAAACAATGATAACAGCCTCATTCGAACACAAAATGTGAAAAAATGCACCAAGAACCCAAGTTAATAAACCTACGCTAATTGTAACTCCAGCAGCAGGCGCGCCTCTTTGTTCTTGACATAAACCTAGTTTGGGATCACTGGCCTCACGGGAAAAACACTGCGCGCGCGCACGCACGCACGCACACACACACACACACACACACACACACACACACACACACACACACACACACAGACTTTAACACCAAATTGCTTAATCAAAGCTGATTATTATGCTCGGCCTTGTTGCTTGTGACCCTCATTAAACTGTGTGTGTTCGCAACAGGAAGCCCTACACCTAGCTGCAAACATCACACACAAACACACACACACACACAAACGCACACACACACACACACACACACACACACACACACACACACACACACACACACACA
>JASSRZ010000051.1:2565049-2576688 GCA_032164315.1 Malacoctenus gilli | reverse complement strand
GTGAGGCCTCCCACTGCTCTGCTGGTGATTAGTGCCACTGAGGCAGAAATGAAGGCAGTCCTAAAACGCTGCTTTGAAGAATTCCTCCGATGACGCCCATTACAAAGGAAGCGCACGCAAGGAAAGCAGGGAAAAAAAGCTGCGCAGGCTAATAAATATATAGGCCAGGACCTCAGACAGCAGTTATGTCTGTGTGGTCATAAGAATATTAAAAAAGTGTAGTGAGACATAAAAGAAAAGGGGATCGTTGAAGGTGGTGTTATGCCCCTGCTGTGTATAATCGGCACTCCAACTGCACTTTTGGCTCGATTAGGGGCTGTAAAAGAAATTTATGTTATGCTTTATTACTCTAAATGCGAAAACTAAAGTACCTTTTGGACAAAAGCAACCTGCCTGATCGTATTTGGACCTTTCCTGTGATTTGTATATTCATCACTGGAGAGGCTGACATTTAAGGTTGTGTAACACATAACGCGAATATCAGGCACAGAATCGGAGGTTCAGGCTCGCTGCGGGACCATCCAAACATTGCTCGCAGGGCTTGAAGTTGGTGTTTGACTTTATTATTATGTTTCCTAAATGTGTAAAGTTCCAAACAGTAAAAGGAAGAAACGTGCTGAGACGAGGCACAACTTTTACAATTCATCCATGGGATATTCAGAGGAGAAAAATTCCGATTTTGTCGTAAGATTTTAGTTTCGAACGGTAGCTACTCAAATGGCACATTGAGCGCTGTTTGATTTGGAAGGGTTTTAATGGACAAAGTACGACGAAGCCTAAAAGGTTCAACAAGCTTCATTAAAAAGTTTTGATTTGGAATTGGGAAAAAAAGCACACATACATCGTGAGAATATAACACGCTTTTTGAGAACACTGCTGTGTTTCTCACGCAGGCACTTGATCACCTCAAGAAGAAGAAGTGAAGTTCACTGTTTTGATATCTGCGTGTCGCAACTTTCCCCCCTCGTTCGTCGCCCGCTCCTCACTCGATCACTCAGCGTGAAGTCGTTACGCCGGGCGACCGAGCGACTCAGCGGTGCTCCTTTGAAGAGACCGGCACTGCTTAAAGACACGCTGATGTTTATTTATTTCCCTGAAAGCTCGGGCTCTTTAAGAGTCACTCATTAGTTTCAGCCAAGTGTTTTTTCGCCATAAAGATTTTATGTTGATGCGCGGCTCAGCTTGCAGTTCAAAGCCACTCTGCCTCCTGTCTTCCTGACTTGCCTGGAGACCCTCAAAAACTCCAAAATAGATGATAATAACGGCGGTGAAACTTTATCGCAGCGGCGCAAAGACAACTTCAGCCGGCTCCGCTTCTCAGCGAGAGACTGCCGGAGGAGCTTTGACCTTGCTTTCACTTCTGCTGACTGACTCGTTTCTCCCGACTCCCTCAGACGAAGTGACAATGGAGGAAGTGGGCCAGACCACCCAGCTGAGGGCGGGGGAGCTCATCATCATCGTGGTGGTACTCATCATGTGGGCAGGTGGGTACGAAGCTGGACGCCACGTCCATCGCCTCTGTCTCCGTCAGAGGAACAGCAAAACCCCGCTGCGGCCCCTTCGTTTAGGATCCAGACGACAAATGAAGCGCCGCGACCGTGACGTGACCTTCCGTCTCTCCTCTTTCTTTTTCCGTCCCCCGTCCCCCCCCCCCCCAGGTGTGATCGCTCTCTTCTGTCGTCAGTACGACATAATCAAAGACAACGAGCCCAACAACAACAAGGACAAAGCCAAAAACTCCTCAGAATGCAGTACTCCTGAACACCCAACGGGGGGGCTGTTGCGCAGTAAGGTATAACCCACTCCCCCTCCTCCTCCTCCTCCTCCTCCTCCTCCTCCTTCTCCTCTTCTCCCAGGGTGCCTTCCCCCCCCCCAGCGGCGCCGGGCAGGTGAATTGTCCCGGCCACTTCCGGACTTTTTTTCCCACTCCATGCGCTCCCATCGCCTCATCCGAGCTTCAGGCCAGAGCGCAGCGCCGCTGCGAACGTGCATGGCGAATGCCGCATCAAACAGCAGAGGCGCTTTCAGTCACGGCTCACGATGCTTTGATCAGCGCGCAGTGCGCCATGCCATGTCCATCTCTTCGGTGCAGTAAACAAAGGCCAAAAGCGGAAAAAACCTGTAATCCTTCCGCTCTGGCGTCGCGAGCATCAATGAAGCATCCGAACTCAGCGGCATCCTCATGCTCATTGAAGACGTTTTCTGTTGTTTGATTCCGGCGAGTCCCTCGGCCGCCCCATCTCTGACGTCCTCTCCTTTCCTCCCGCAGTTCCCCAAGAACAACAACAACAACAATCGGATGCCATCCGTCAACATCATCGAGGTGTGACTGCCAGGACGCCTTCTCTTTATCCAAAAGACTTTGTGTTCTCACAAACAAGCGGGGCCCCCCCCCCCTTCCTTTGAAGCCCATCTGCTTGTCAGGATGATGCTGGGACTCTGGCCGCTCGTCCCCCGAGGCGGTAGCCTGTCCTCCTTTGGCACCAGGCCTGCCGCTGGAAAAAGGGCAGCGGCGGTGAGCCGCCACCGCCGCCAACCGGCCTGACGAAGCCGGAGTCGGAGGTGGAGAGACTGCGGCCTCCGTCGCTCAATGACCGCTGCGCCGCAGGGGGGGGGGCAGCAGAGATTGGGGCCAAGTGGCTCCGGCCGCGGCGGAGAGACTGCAGATAAAACCAACCCCAGGGACCAACGCAGGCAAACAGAGCCAGAGACCTTTTTTTCTTTCTCTCTGTCGCTTTCTCCGCGTGCTCTCAGTGGCCGCCGAACCCGGACAGTTTGCTTTCTCCGGGTGGCTCTGAGGCCCACGCCAGAGTTGTCCTCCCCGCTGTAATCTCCTCATCTACATCCTGTTATCTTCATGGCATTTGTTGCTCTCAGTCGGTGACGTCTTTTTTTCTTTTTATTTTTTCCTCCCACAGTTCACTTTTGTTGTTCCGGTTTCTTTTTCTGAGCTACCCGTTTCTTTTCTGTCGTTTTTGTCTTCCCTCGGGCAGAAAGTCTTTACCGTCCCGTAGGGAGGCGTTTTTATTCTGGCAAGTCCACCTCCCCCCCCACCCCCCTCTTCTTCTCCCGCTCCCCTCTCAGGGAATCCACACTCCACCTGGCGAGTTTCATGAGCCAGTTTGGAAGATGTGCTGCGATGACGGCAGAGCAGCTCTGGAGGGGATCTCGGTGGGCTTAAACCCGCCAAAGCCAAATCGCCCAGACACACCGACGGGTGTCTCGGACCTGACTTCGGCAAAGTTCACGACGCCAGAGTGGCGCTCACGATTTCATTTCTTTTCTCGAGTCTTCTTCGGTGTCTCATAGATTCCTGAGATGTTACATTCCACTTGCAGGATGAGCCCTTTAGTATTTCCTTGTGTCTTTTTTCTTGAGGGGCGACGAATTACAGAGAGCTTCAGAAAGGGAAGCAGGACGGCCACGTCAGAGCGCGTCCGTCCATCCGCCGGACTTTGAACGAAAGGGGACGGAGGGGACTGGGATTTTTTTTGTTTCTGCAGAGACTCTTGACGAGATCCTTTCATCTCAGCAATAACGGAAGAGAAGTGGGACTCGAACTCTGCGGCGTCCCGAACAGAACCCGACCTCTCAGCATGTCGCCGTGAGCAAGCTGCACATCCCGCACGACGAGGACCGGGACCCCCGGGACGGTCCCTCCCCCGGTCAGACGTTTCCAAGCGCTGTTGTAAAAAGAGAAACCTTTGGTTCCCCGATGGCGAGCATGGACCTTTTTTTTTTTTTTTTTTAAATCGGCCCGACTTGCAAGCCCCGAGACTTCGTCGCGGCATCGCGAGCGGATGTCGCCGAGACAGAAGGGCTTCTATCAAGACTCTCGTTTTCCACAAATCAAAGTTTATGTTGACATTCCTCTCCAGGGAGGCCAAATAAAAGGGATCACCTGTTGCTACGGGGACAAACGATGCATTTGAGGGCTGATTCAAACTCAGTTGTACTGCCTTAAAAATAATTGTACCTTACGATTTATGGGACGGAAAAAATCCCGCATCTCACCTTCGTGTAACATTATTTACCACCCAGTATTTAAATGCGTGTAAAAGGGAAACCTAAGCGATCGATGCCATGTAGCTCCAGCTGAGGTGAGAAATGGCAGACATTTAATGTGTAAATACATTTTATAATCCACCTTCGTTTGCCGGTGTCCAACTAGAGCGCCTTTACTGTTGAAAATGTATAGTGTCCTAACGTAGGAGGCTTTTTCGGGTTTTTTTCTTATTCAACGCGGTTTAAGTCCTAGTATTGAGGAGCTTTTCCATAGCACTCCTCCACTATTATGTACTTCTATTATATTCTGCCATTGTGCTGTTTATGTGCAAGAAGAAGGGACTCTGGTTTTAAAGAGGAAGCGACGGGCCCGGCTGCTTTTAAAGAACCGCCGGCTCGTAGCGAACGACGGCTGCTGGATGCACTGACTTGTAATTTATTGCATGCACAGATGAATCTGTGTGTTCACAAACAGGAGCAGTAACAGCTTACGGAGGTTGGAGGAGAGCGAGAGAGAGAGAGAGAGAGAGAGGAGGGGGGGGGAGAGAGAAGGAGGCAGTAAAGGCAAGTAAAACAGAGCCACGAAGGTTACGTTTACGAGTGGAGAGAATGATGACTAATGCATTGGCAGGCTTTTACCACTCCCTCTCTGCACCCCCCCCCCCCTGTCTGCCGCCCCTCTTCATAAGAGTGGGGGAAGCTCGAGATTGTGCTCCTCCAATAAGCACCGGATCCCGTCCAAGGCCTCCTCAGACTGATTAACAAGCGGCACTCGGCTGCTGCTGGCCCAAAACTCCAGGAAGTTGGTGCTGCAGTGCGACTGGCACTTCATAGAGAACTTCTGCGGTTGAAGGTTGAATCCACCCCCACCCCACCCCCACCACACCCCGCACACACCCCCGAGCAGCGCCGCCGCCGCGGCAGCGGGCTCCCCCCGATCGATAGGCATCCATCCACAGTATCGGGTAATGATGACTGTCTCCCCGGATGATTTCTCCACACCGACTCAAGTTTGCCGCTAATATATCTCGGAGCGGCTCTCCCCAGCATTCATTCATTACTCTCCTCGACTTCGGCGGTGCGAAGGAGAGCGTGTCAGGAGGCTAACTTTCAAAGCTGTCTCACAAGATTTGAGGCCGCGAACAGGCGGGCGGACTGGAGGTAGTTTGGCAGCGGGATGACTTTCATTCCAGGGGCCGCGGGTTCACACAAAAGCTGCTTACTGATGTAGTTGCTAACTCTTTCCTGCCGATGTTAACAGACCAGGTAACAGACTTGTTAATCCACGAGATAAGGCTCGGCCAATTCAGCTGAGCTACTCCACGAATCGGCAACTAAAATTACACCAAGTTGAAGTGACCGGACAAACTTCAACCATCGACACTATTTTTTGGCCCTTAGACCTCAAGATATTGGCAGAAAAATGAGCGACCTTTAGGGTGAGGCAGTTCGTCCACTTCACGCCTGGTCTGCATCGCTGGTTCACAGCCTCTCTGACACTGGAGCTCCTCTGAGGTGCTCCCAGTCTGCAGTGGTCAGTATCCATCAAAAGCGATCCGAGCAGGGGGGAAAGCAGTGACCCAACGACAGGGTCACGGGTGGCTGAGGCTCACTGACGCTTGAGGGGGAGCAGAGAATGCACCCCGAGGTCCAGCTCAATACATGAGCTGCAGTAGACCGGAGACAGAGGGTGTCTGAATACAAGGAGTGTTGCAGTGTGTTGAGCAAAGAGCAGCAGAGGAGCGAGCTCCACCAGAGGCTCCCAAACTGAACTCCCATCCCTTGTGAAGCCTCAAAAACTGTCCAAGGGTTCGATCCCGGACTTTTCACCCACTGATCTGCTGCTGTAGCTCCTCCCACTCGCTTTGCCTGCGGGAGTCGGCTCAACTCACGCTCGGTTCAATAATCCCGTGCAAGTTCGCACAGCGCGGCAGGGCAAACCGACCCCAAGGCCACCCGGAAATGTCTCCGTCATCCCAGCAGCCCCGCTGGTCCCTTGGGTGTCATCACCTCCCGAAAAGCCACACGGCTCTGAGTGTGTAGCGCTACTGTAAATATAGGATTTCTTTGGAGATGACCTCGACGTCAGGCGACTGTGTGCGTTCACCTTATCGGCAGGTTTAAGGTTTGACATTTTGGAAAATTCCTCCTTTTGTTGGCGCTTCCGTGGGGATCGATATCAAGGCGCCTGAATCCACTCTAATGGCTGAGAAAGCCGTTCAGTGGATTTTCAAGAATGTCAAACTATTTGTTTAAAGGGTTTGAGCGCCGCTGCATTGGAGCAAGCTGCTCGACTGAGCCCTCCTCCTCCTCCTCCTCCAAGCCTCAGTTTTGAAGGTGAGATCATGATTTGACACAGAAGCAGATCTGACAGCAATAAGCAGGAGACATCTGGGAGTCTGATTAGAGAGAGCGAGTGGAAAACCTGGAGCTGTCTTGGGCATCGAGTCGCTGTCATGACGGCCTCCGGCTCGCGGTCGGAGCAGGTTTGCTCACACGCGAGTCGGAGATCACGCCAGAATTACCCCCCATCACACTCGAAAAATGGTGACGACTGTCAGAACTCAACATTCCACTTTGAGCCCCCTTTGATCTTTTAACCGACTGACCGGCCCAAGACTTTTATCTCCCTCCTGCCGCTGTTGTCTGCAAGATGATGCCTGAAAAAATATGCTCGGTTGCAGTCACGGGACTGTTTCACAACCAGGTCCGCGAAGAGACACTGGATTTCTTTTTTTTTTCCTTTCTCAAACAAAATGTACACAATGTGTATTTTGTATTAGTCTCGCCTGGAATCGCAACATTGTGACTACTCTGAGAAGTTTGACTTCTTTCTTTGTGGGGTCTCCAGGAAAAGTATGCGAACGAGCTCCATAGAGAAGCATGGTCCAGAAAAAAAAAAATACGGCTTTATTAGCGCTATCATGTTTATAACCATCGTATGAAGTGTACAGCAGTCATTGCTTAATGAGGGCTAGCATGGTTTAACTATTATGCACAAGGTTACACGACTTCTATTGGGAAGATTATGGTGTATGCTTTCTTGTTTTTGCTTCAATGAAATAAAGATATTTAACATTTTCCAAAATAGAAAAGGCCATTTTTTTTCCCCCTCCTTTTTTCCAGGAACTGCAAAGATCGGGAATCCTTCATCACGATTAATAATTATCCGTCTTAGGGAGGGAGAGAGATTTCCTAAGTGGTCACAGAGGACATAAAGCAGCTTGTCACTCTAAAAGGCAACTTTTGCACGACTTACACCAGGCGCCTTCCTGTACTATTGTCGAGCTGCCGGCACCACGCGGGTCAGTCTGACAGCTGATGAACTACCAGCATGCAGGAAGCAGCAAACAGCCTCTTATCAAGGTGTGCTCCAAACGCATCACAGTTACCATGGATACAGGCTCGCACTGACTCCAGGTTGTCTTCTTACTGCCGTCAGGACCAAAGTTGAAACGAAGATGATTGGCACTTTCCTCCACCAGTAAACAAGAGGCTCAAAACAAGCTTCTGCTATTGGGATGCTAACGGCTGGATCATCCCTCCATCCTCTACACAGCTTTCAGGCGTTCACTGGGTGCTGGAGCTGATCCCTTGCTGACAATGGGTGAAGCTGCGGTACACAATGGAAAGGTGCTGCACTCTCCAACCAATGGACGGGTTCCCGTTGACCTCACGTGCACAGTTGCAAACTGCGGGAGGAAACGAAAGTATAGAGCCAAAGCGCGGACCCCCTCTTGCCGTGGGGGGCGAATTCTCCCCACTACAACCCTTCAGACAACCAAAGGACAGAGTGGAGAGCCCCCCTGAAACTGCAGCAATTAAAACTGTGCCGTCAGTGTCGCAGAAGCAGTGATTTTTGAAAAGGCCTTCGCATTTTAATGAAAGACAATCCTTCCCGACACTGCCGCTGACAGCGGCTGAATGATGATTTCAAAAAAGAGGAAGACAAAAAAAAAAGTGGAATATATTTTTCAAGCGAGCAGTTTTACAAAACCCAAGAAGACAGGCTTTTTCTTTGCTGAATAATACATGGGGAAGCTCCAACTTCACCAGGCTTCAGCTGTCAGCCCCCCGTTCTCCATCCTAACAAAAGAGACCCGCGATTGGGTGTAACCGAGGAGGAGCTGGAGTTAGAGAGGGAAGGGGGGGAAAGGAAAAATTCACACAGCAACATGGTTTGGGGGGGGCGGGGGGAGGGCAAACGCTCTCGTCTGTGGAGTCAGCAGCTTGGTTCGGGGAAACGCACTGCATTTTTTTTTTGCGCAGCGACTCGGAGATCGATGGGACCCGGGTAGCCAAAACAACAAATCACGCGCTGCTTACTCAAGTCCAGCGTCAGACGGCGTTTGTTTACCTCGCCGTCGATAAAAACCTTGCAGCCGGTGTGATTGTTTGGCTGAGCAGGCAGAATGAGCACCACAGGGCCTCCAAGCTGACACGTGTGGATTCGGGCATATGCTATGCACATCAGTGTAGGTCACAGTGATGGTGGGGCGAACAAGTGAAGCTCAGCAAACTACGCGAGCCACGAAAATAAACTTCAGTCAAAAACGCGTGGCAGTTTCGAAATGCGCCATCGCTTTAATGAAGGGAGCAACCATTTGTCTCTTTTCTAACATCCTCATGGTTTTTTTATTATATTTTGCAAACCGCTCAAATTTTTTCGCTGCTTTTTTTCTTCTAAAACAACCGATTGATTTTTCAATCAGTCTTCAACTATCGCCACGCTTCTCCTTTATGGAAGAATGATTTCCTGAAAAGTCAAACAAGGGAATTATGTCATCCAAAAAGTGAAGATATGTTTTGAACAGAAGAGGGGGAACATTTCGAATCAATCGAATGAAAACTGACACACAAAATTAAAAAAATATTAAACACGAAAAAAAATGGACAGACATGAAAACCACAGACAAAATAAAGGTTGAGCTGGAGCTGAGCGTCCGATGAAGAGACGTAAGGAAACTGATTTTTAACCTGGTTTGACAAACAAGAAACAAAACAGCCCATCGTTCACTTTTTGGAGTTACTCTCTAAACTGGGGGGAAAAACTGAACCAATGCACCCACATGAAAAAGCACAAACACCCGTCAACACGTCTGCGAAGATTCAAAGGTATTCTCAAGCAATGGATGAACTCTTGAACTTCCTGATTAACTTTGCCACGAGTTGCTTTGAGACTTGAAAGACAGCTGATGATAAAGAGCAATGAATCAATGTCGGAAAATCGAACAGAATGGACACTGATCTGAGGTTTTGTAACGCTGAGCTCGAGACGGACGACCAACACAATGCTTGAGGGTGTAGAGAGCTACAGCGACTGGGTGGGGGTCCCCACACTGGGCCAGAGGTACACTCGCAAACAAGCTGACAACTTTGCAGCATTATTCAACAATTACAGCCTTTCACCACTAAACTATCAGGCTGCACTGGATTCAAACGTTTTAACGGTCATTAGAAAGAGTTCTTTTGAACTTGGAAGCTGCTCGGTGCTTCATGTTCTCAGGAACACTTGATCCCCACCATAAGTGCATTCACGCCTACAGAACAGCATGCATAGTATAAAAAACACTGCAACACACAAAAAAACGCACACACATAAAAGATACAGAAAAAACACACACAGAAAAAACACAAAAAATGCACAGACACAGAAAAAACACAAAAAATGCGCGCGCGCGCGCACACACACACACACACACACACACACACACAAAAAGCCAACAAAGTCAAAGTAGAAGCATGAAATTATCTTTCTTTTACAAACAAATGAACCCATCAAAGATGTGGTCTCAGTCGTTTCCGAAGAGCCGTCTCACGGCGACTGACTCCTGGAGAAGAATTTGGGGATGTTCGCAAAGCGCTTGTGCGCCACGTCGTTGATGTCCTGCCACCGACAGAGGCTCACCCGTTTCTGGTGTCCCGTGCGCATGAAATAATTCCTGCAAAGAGCGCACGGATCAGGCGTTTGGCGCAGAAACACGTCTGGAGAAAAAAAAAGAAGACACGGCCCCTCCGCACACTCCGGCCGTTCGGAGAAGACCGTCGTCGTCGTACCTCCTGGTGAAGTCCGACGGGTGCTGCCAGCGGCTCCGAGAGGGGCCCACCGTCTGGTCCGTCACGCGGCTCATCAGGCTATTCAGTTCCTGAAAGGCGGCTTAAGAGACACACGGAGGGGCCCCTTAAGAATAAACATCAGTCAATTTGAAGACCATGAGAGGAGGATGTCAGTCTCCTACCCGTTTGGGGCTTCTCGGACATGTGCGCACAGACCATGTTCACAAAGTGGACTTTTTTTCGATCCCACTCCTCATCATTAAATGTGCCGGGCCTGCAGGGACGGCACAAACGTGATTGGATCAACAGTCTATTAAGGCGAACCCAGCGCTGCAAACACTGACAGGTAGAGGAGAGAGCGAGGACATGATGGAGGCCTGCTTCCTGCTCATGCACGGTCACACGGCTCCCTCCAGAGGCAACTATGGGTATTGAAGTACCTGTGGCGTTTGCCATTTGCTTGTGGTTTGGCAGTGGCCTGAGGCTGGCGGGGGGCCGGACTGGAGAGTTCCTCTTCAGCTTTGACCTGAAGAAAACAGAGGTTGTGAGCTTACACAGACCACTTCAGCGTGTGCTGTTTCCATGCTGCTGAAACAGAAGTCGAGGTGATTATAGAGGAGCTTCTCACCGATGTCCTTGACCTCACATGCTCAGGCCTGCCATCTCGCTCCGGACCACCTCTTCTCGCCACACAGGCCCGATCAGTGGAAGCGTCCAAAGTGACGGGCAAACTCTGACAGGGGGACGATTCGAAAATCGGGCCCCCAATGTTCAACGCCTCCTCCGTGTCGCCATCCAAAGACTCAAGTTTCAGGTCAGCCGGCTTAACCAGAGGCTCGCCGTTCTTGGTCAGAGGCGAGCCACTGGTCGTCACCGACGACGTGAGGCAACGTGACTTTACCAGCGAGTTGACCTGCAGCTCAGTCTCTGTCGGCAGGGGGGAGTTTTCGGCTGTTCCCAGTGAAAAATACCCCTGGTCGTCCGCACATGACTCCGCCGAGTTTGGTTCCTCTGGACGCTTGTTGGCATCATCGCCACTCTCGCATACAAGCTGGATTTTAAGTTCAGGCGCTTGGTGTGAAAAATCTTTCAATTGGTTGAGGATTGGCTTCCCGCCACCGCTGATCGTCCTCTGACCCACCGAGTAGACCGAATGTCTCCTCAGGTGCCGGCTGGAATTTTTCATCTTTCTTCTGTCCTCCATTTCTGCTCTGGTGGGAAATCAAAAGCCCTTTTTTAAATGAACACCTCTGACTTTTTCTAACTGATTTAGCTCAGCCTCAAAGTCAAAACCAAACAGGAAGTGCTTGAGAAAAAGAAAAAAAAAAACACCTTGAGCTTCCCACACTGACCGACTACACAGTGAGCCAGACTCAGGTCAGTCAAGAACCGGACCAGAAAGAAACAAGGAAGTAGCAACGAAATGATCAGAAAAGGTCACTGATGCACGTTATTTTCTTTGCGTGATCGATTATTACACACAACGTGAGGAGGCCTCGTAAAAAAAAGTCACAAGGAAACAAGACAAACTGATATTAGCCTCAGCGTTAACAGGCCTTTATGCAATGTTTAATGTT
>JASSRZ010000051.1:2523755-2539203 GCA_032164315.1 Malacoctenus gilli | reverse complement strand
TGTGTGTGTGTGTGTGTGTGTGTGTGTGTGTGTGTGTGTGTGTGTGTGTGTGTGTGTGTGTGTGTGAGAGAGAGAGTTTACGACACCTGAGAAAAACCTTACACATACAGATGTTGTGTTGCTCCTCAGAGGGCTGAGATTGATGAGACAAGCTGCTGTTAGACCCCCCCCCGTCCTTTCCCTCCCTCGTACTCACATATTCACTCACACAGAAACTTCACTCCATCCCACCAATAAATGAAACGAGAGCAAGAGTCGAAAAGCAGGTCTCGTTTTGCGGGGGCAGATGAGGATATCTTTGGCGTGAAGCTATTTCACAATCAGGACGTGACGACTTGGGTTCAAGGCAACATAATGTGTTGAGAAACACCCCCCCCACCCTCCCCTGAAGAGTTGGTGGGAGTAGCATCACCAACCTGTATATGGAGATGTTCTCTATCAGCTGGTTTGAGGCACTGTCGTAAAGGATGATTCCGCGGGGGGACACGGTTAACGTGACTTTCTGGAGCTTCTTTCCGCTGGCTTTGGCCTGAGGAGGAAGAAAAAAAGAGAGGGAGAGAAAAGGAAGGGGGGGGAGAAAAGGGTGGAGGCCACAAAGAGGGATTAAAGAAGGGTGTGTGGGAACATAATATTCATACCTCACAGTGAAAACGCGGCGCTGCCAGAGACCCAAGTGCACAAAATAATAATCATGTTGCAAAGGCAGAATCCCTGTGGTCAGGCTTAATGCGAGAGGGGGGGGGGTCAAAAAGCAGCAACTGTGGGCTCCCTCAACACCAGGACGTGTTGCCGTGCTGCACTGGAAAAGCACGTGCGAATGCTGCGCGCTGCCAGACGACACGCGACAAGTGAAGATCTAAGAATAAGCTGTTTGTTTTTTTCAAACCTAATAGCAGCCCCCCCCTCCTCCTCCTCTCGCCTGTAATTGACCCCGAGAACTGACACGGCCATGCTTATTTTTTGTCACATGTGCATGCGATTTATCCAGCGGGAGCCGAGCTGTTGTTGATTTGTTTTCTTCTGTTTTGTTTGGGGGGAGTTTTGTCCTTGATCTCCACGGATTTGTGTGTTTGGCATCTCACCTGTTTGAGTCGTGCAGATGTGATGCTGAGTATTTAAAGCTGTATTTATATAAATGATTTGTTTACTATTTTTCTAAATTCTATTAAATAAACAGTGTTTACTCTTTTCACTTTCATTTGGTTTCATTTATCTTCATATATATTTGAATTTATAGCCTTTTTTTTAGTTTTTTGTCATCATGTATAAATATATTCAGGGTGTTGTGCCAGAGATAAAACTTAACCTTGAAATTTTTCATTTACCCACAATTCCCCTCGCTCGTTTTTTTTTTTTTGTCCCTGCTGCCATCGTGATATTTACTCGGCAGAAAAAATTTGCATCCGACATAAATCTTCCAGCCGAGACAATGGCTCAGCAAACCCGCCAGAAAACGCCGGGACAATCCCGGCGGATGCTCAATCTTAATTTACCAAGTCTACACAGAGCGACAGCCCCCCTTTCAGCAGCCCAGCGGCCCCCCCCCTTTAGACGGACGCTGAGGGCAGCCGACAGATTAGCCCAAATCAGCGCCGCCCCCCCTCCCCCCTCCCCCCTCCCCACACATCACAGCACCGCCGGTCCCACCGTCCTGCCGCTGCTAACTTCATTATCCACTGAGCTGCCAGATCCAATAGCATTAAGCCTTTTCTGGCATGATAAAGCTGGCTGAGCCGAACACTTAGCAACGGTGTCCACACTAATTGCATCCTCCTCTAAATGTCAACCGGGGCCCCTGGGAGGGGAGGGGAATGGGGGGGGGGGTGCCACCTCTCACCCAGGCGTCACTCACATCATAAAAAAAGGTGAAAAACCACTAGATGATTTTTAGGAGGTGGAGGTGATGATGTGGAGAAATTGTTACTTATGCTTGGGGGAAACTCGTTCTGAGGGAATCGAGGTGTGTGAAACAGAGACGTCGGCCAGCGCCGCATCTCAGCTGATCCAGCGTGCGTGCGTGCGTGTGTGTGGCGCCCCTCACCGTCGCCACTATCCTCTTCACAGCTGCTGCGGACAGCTCCTCTCCTTTGGGCTGCTCAACCATGGTGACCCCCAGGTACTTCAGCTGGAACACCATGCCCTCCAGCAGGGTCTCTCGCGTGTCCGTCCAGTTTTCCGGGAGCTCTGCAAGAAGACACACAGACACACGCAGTTACAGTGCGGCTCAGCCTCCATCGTTCTTACTGTAAGGAAGGTCGGAGAAATCCTCTGTCAGACGTGTCGGGACGGCGCAGTGTTCCCTCAGTCCACTTGTGGGATGTCAGACTGGGCTACATTAGATGTGACAGCAGCCAAACTGTGCCCTCATTACTCGCGTGTGGGGCTATCCGCGTCTTTTTTTTCCCTCCCTGTTGCTCCCTGCACACAAAAATCTGCCGTCTCAACACTCAGCAATTTTAGCCGCTTGTTTCTGGTGGTTCTGCATCACCTTCGCATTTGCATCGAACATGATACAGCATATAGAAATAGAACAGAAAGCACCACTAACCAGTCTTACAACCCTCGCTGCTCAGTTCTTCAAACTACAGAAGTGTGTCAGAGTGAAGTCGAGCGAACCATGCAACCACCACAGCTGCTCACGCAGCCAGAACGCAACTGGTGTGAACTCTCCCAAACACAAACTGTTTGTGTCGGTTTCCACAGTTAGCCACTAAAAACAAATAAAAAGACCAATTTTTCGTCCTCGAAGCTAATTAAAAAAAAGCTTTATGGACTTTCCATTCGTGTGGCTGGGCTTAGCGAGGGGCCAGAAAGGCTCACAATGTCTCTGTGAAGGCCCGTTTCAGACCCCCTTCGTATTTCCAACAGCAGACGGGCTCCTGGACAGTCTGCACAGCACGCAGCATCTTAAAGACAATCTGAACAGGCGCCTGCTGTCAGCGGCAGCACGTTCGTGTCGGAGGCTGACGTGCAGCCTGAGCTGCGCTCTTTTATCAGGCTCAAGAGCAGAGCTCAGTTTACGAGGGAATCCGAAGCGATCACTGAACGAGCAGTTCAGCATTTCTGGATGCAATTTATACCGCAGCGAGAACGATCCGTGTGAAATAATAGACAAGAAGTGAGACAAACCCTTTCTGCCCAACGGCTTTCTGTAATTGTCAGGAATGAGTTGTTTTTTCCTATCTGATAAGTTCTCATTTACAAAGTTATGGAGGGTTTTTAGCGTCTTTCATAAACTCAGGCAGTAAAAGCGCCAACGTGCGATGAACATATGATTCCACCAACCAGCAGAGTCACAACATCCACTTGTGTGCTTCCAGATCTATACACACGCCAAGAAAACTTGTCACTTTGAGAAAATGTGTCAAATACCAGCTCAGTGATTTTGACCTTTACTTGAAGAAACTCAATCAGCTCCTTCTTAACAAATCTGAATCTATGAACCGGCTCAGTGAAGGTGAATTACAGCCAACTACAGCTATTTCTATTGTGCAATGAGTCAATGTGGGTGTTAAATACTGAAAGGTGGCAGTAAGAAAAAGTACTAAAGTAAAGACTGACGGACACACATAAACAATGAAGCCTTTTGTCACAATCTATTAAACTATTTAATGATGAAATAATTTGCCGGCGATTAAAAACGTCCTGTAAGGAGAAAATGTTTGATTTATTGACCCCATTATAGTTCAAGCAATCTAATCTAATTTGGCAACACATGAGCTGCTGCTCCTTTTCTAATGTCAGCGTTCTCAAGTTTAATCGAGCAAATTAATTTAATACTTTACGAGTCCAAATCAGTCCCCGACTGTCGTTACGGCTTCTGGTCCAACGCTGATCATTTGATTTACTATTTGTTTAACAAGCTGAACGTACATCTAAATCCAATATTGTCTCCGCTGTAACGGGCGGAAGACCACAAGTGAAGGGTGGATCCTGCGAGGACTATTTCAGACAGCGTATCATTAGGGGAACACCATCCATCTGGCAGCAGCTCGGGTATAATATTCCTTTCTTCTTCAGCCAGACGCCGCCAACCAGCCAATGGTTACAGAGGAGCCTGTTTTAATGGTCTAAATGCGGCTTCAACCGAACCTGTAGTTAAAGCACTGGGTGAGCTCTGACAGTCAACACCCACTGCAAGGTCAAGGTCTTCGATGAGGGGGGGGGGGGTGACTGGGCCGGTCCTCCGGTGCTGGTCGCGCAGTTACCTTACTGCCCAGATAAGTAACACTTTCACCCGTAATAGAAGCCGCGGCGAGCCATCGCGAAACTGCTCCCCGTGACCCGAACGGAGTCGCCGAGCGAACCGGGTGGGCTATAAATGTCCATTACGAGGTGAAGCCACTTACAGGAGCGTAATAGGGAGCGCACGGGCTGGACCGCGTGCACGCAACCTTTGGTGTGTATTTGCGTTTGCGAGAAAAAAACCCACAAAGCGCCAATGAAGCGTCAGTCCAGAGGTTAGCAGTGTTCACTGGAGGAGAGGCTGCTGACAGGTCTACTCCGCTGAATCCCAACAAACTGTCAGATGTGCCTCAACACAAAAAAACACAGTGATGGAAAGGCTTCGGGGAAATGTCAGTCACATTATACATGCAAGCTGAAGCAGCCCGCTCGATCTGGTCTGGAAAAGATTTCAAAAAGCAAGCGCCCCGCCCGCCCCCCACCCCCCGACGTGTCCTGTCCATACTAATGCTTTCAAGAGGCGAGTCCCCGGGGGACCCGCCGTTCACCATGGCTGCGGAGACTTAGGGATACCCCGTCCCCGGAGGGAGAGAGGGAGGAGGGTACCGCGAGCGCCGACTCCACGCATGACGGGAGATTTGTTGGCCAGGCTGCTGAAACAGGCGAACGTGAAGGAGCAATAAAAATATAAGAAAACGACGTGTAGGCATTTATTCGGAGCAATCCATGAACCGCAGCTATTTTTAGTCGGGCGCATACACCCAGAGTGCCGCTTTGTGTCCAATAATAATCCATTTTCAGATTGGTCACATTTGCATTCACACCACCAACCTTCCCCCCACCTACTGGAACCACCGGCAGCATCCAGCCCGCTCTGCGGCAGCCAGCTGCAGCCGTGCTGCTGATTAGAGGCAACTTCAAAGGCTTCTGGGCTGCGCCGGAGCTGCGGACGGTCAGTGGGCGCCGCCGCTCGCCTGGGTGACACGAGCCTGTAAATAAGACAGGGAGAGCGAGCGAGCGAGCGACTGACTGCTGATGGTTGCTCGCTGGAAAGGGGTTGGGGGGGGGGTGTAGAGGGCCACAGCTCGAGCTGATGTCAGCGAGGCGCGGACAGGTGAAGGCGTGATCAGCTGGAATCTTCAAAAGGACGGCGCAGACAATAAATCTGGCCTGGGTGGCGTTGTCTCGTTGTTTTGGCTCCAGCTCTGCAAGTCTGAGCAGAGCCGCGAGTCTGCAGCTTATTCCTTCTTTTTTTTTTTTTGAGTGCGTCTGCAGACACTGAACACAGCAATAATTACACAGACATCAGCCACGCAGGGACAGGGCGAGACCAGGCGGGATCACGAGGGACAATCAGTGGATGGGAAATAAAAGAGAGATATGAGGGAAAACACCCAGCTTGTTCACACTCTGTCCTGGGAAAGCTTGTGCAGCGTTCGCACTTTGGAGGACTGAAAGCAAAGACTGGAGGCTCTTCCTCATCGGAGCTCTTGTCCGTACTTGTGAACTCACGGAGCCGACTGCGTCGAGAAGTGTAATACAGGCTAAATCTTTGGATCCAATTTCTATAAAAGCACCTTTTGCTAAAAACTTCAGAGCAACTGTTAAACATCAGGATTTGTGTCGTTTACCTCAGCGACCGAATGCTGCAACAAGAAATACGGCTGCTGCCAAGTGCAGCGAAGGCTTCAACTGTAAAAAACGTGATTTGAGGGGAAAAAGGTGTGAAATTGTGACAGAAATTAAAAGTGTTTTCTGTTGACAAACAAAGATAAGATTCTCTTAACATTGCCTGAATAATAGTTTTATTCTTTATCGTCATATGTTTTGCCTGGATTCGCAAAAGTCACGGATGATTTACCACCGCAGAGGTTGTTAAATGCCTCATTTTCGTCATAAAAGCATTTTACTTCATAACACGTTGGTGAGAAGCTGCGAGGAAAGGAAGGCTATGGAGTACATTTTGCTGCTGTCACAGTCGCAAAAGACCCACAGCTCCTAAATTATCTCGGGCCGAGCCGGAGATACGGCGCCGCTCTGTGAAACATGACACCGAAAAGAGAAAGGAGAGGGGGGAAAAAAAACAAAACCTCCCCAGGCTGGGAAATTATTCATTCATTTAAGTTTCAGGACATTTCGGAAACAAGAAGTTTGCAAAAGTTGTTTCTTGTCCTTCTTCTAAAAAAAACATACCAGCCTGCTAACTTTGGAGTTATCGACCCACAAGAGGGATAACTTGTTGTTTTGAGGAGGTAAGTGCTGCAGTGGGACGCCGCAGTCTTTCAGGAAGCTCCTCGCTGCAGCCGATGGTGGAGTCCAAGACGCAGGTCTTCACTCCCTGCGTCTCCTCCTGCTCCAGGCAAGTCTCAACACCCCGCCGGCGAGCTCAGGAGGAGACGGGAGGCGAGAGAGGGGAAAAAATAACACCAGCCGCTTCCTCGCTCTGCACTTTCCCTCGTCCGAACCGAAGCTTCGGAGCCCTCCGTGTTCTCAATCACTGCTGGCCTTCGTCCAAGAAGCAGACAGGTGAGAGGTTGGGCTTTTCCTGATCAAACGTCTTCCTAACGAGCACGACGAGTGGTCATTACAGCAATTACCGCACGTCAGCTCGGGAGAGTCGGTTCTTAAATCGGTGCTATTTCACAGCGTTTCAGTTCTAAGAATGATTTAAGAGAAAACTCAAAGAGTAGAAAGAATTATTGAAAACCAGCCCCTCCCCCCCCCCTTGGTATCAACTCGAGTCAGTCTGACTCTTCTGGCCCAAAAAAAAACCAGGGATGGCGGTGTTAACATTTACTGTCTACTACCTCCAATAAAGTCAGACAGGTTGTTGCAGCGGTGGGGCTCAGTGAGGCGAGCTGGAATCCATCCGGACAGTCTCTCCGTTGTTAGCGGGCTTCCAAGTGTCAGGCCGCGGCTGTCCGGCTCCTCTAGTTACACAAGATCGCCGCGGAGGAGTGAGACTCCGCGTGGAAGTCACAACGCCCCCCCACCCCCCCACCCCTCTAGGATCCAATCAACTCAAAGGCAAAGGCGGGGACTTCCATGAAGTTTTAATGAAGCCAACACTACAGAGGGGAGTGGAGTGCTTCTTGATGCAACACGAGATTTAAAGGGGCAAGCCAGCGCTGAAGTCTCTTGGAATTACCGTCAAGGGGATTTGAGGGGCGAGTGTGGAGACAAAAAACGGCGGGTGTTTGGACGGGCCGGCGAGGACAGCAGGGAACAGAGCGAGGGGATCGCTGTCACGGTCACCAGCCGGCACCCGAGACGGTAACGCAGTAATTAAGGGAGAATATCCACTCTTTCCGGCCTTGCCTCTGATTCGAGGGGGGGGGGGCACGATGGCAGACGGAGGAGTGGTGGGGGAGGGCCCGCCCGACAGACAGAGAAACGGAGATCAGAGATGGCAAACCGAACCGATAAGAATAAAGAGAAATAAGCGCGGCAGGACGCCCAAAGTCAGATAAAATATGCAAATGACGGCCACAAGTCAAAAAATTCCCACCATAAATTCGCAGGCACTCTCTGTCTCCACAAAAGTAATGGGACAATTAGGGAGATGCAACAGTTTAATCACCGTGGAAACGGCAGGCGCACTCTGCCATGCAGCGAGTGCGGGGCTAAATAATGGAGTTAATGCGCGGGCGCCGGGAGATACAGACACAAAGAACACAAATCACCAGGGCCATCCCGACAACTCGGCAGCTTCCCCGCTGCCGCCGAGTTTCACCCTCGTCGCCAACATTAACGGTGTTTCTCCCCCACTTGCGGGCGGACGGAAACGCTCCTGCGCACAGCAGATACGACGGGGCCAACTGTTGAGCAGGATGAAAAGGACGAGAATACCGACACGTCCTCGCAGCGAGCGTCGCAGCTCACTCAAGCCCGAAACCGATTTAGAGGTGACAGAGTACAGCAGGTGTCTGGCGTGTGGTGAGTCAATCGGTCTGCAAGTGTTGCGCGATGATTAACTCGCACGTTTAGCAGGAAGAGCTCGTGATCGAGCGAGATGTGGGGGGGAAAAAATCTTTTTCACATCCTGTTTTTTGGGCTAAAAAAAAAAAAAAAGGCTCAATGAGCATCTTATTATATCTGATATCGAATGAGTGTCACTCGGATGTCAACACTGCGTCAGCAAATCTCACACGACTCCGTCTTGACAAGTACGTCCAGTTTTCATGCCTCAATTCGGTCCAATTTCCCTCGATCGTACACATGATTTCGCGTCACGTCTGTGAAGCTACAGCCCACACGCGTGTCATTCGCTGGTTCTATCTTTATCGGGCAGATGGAGAAGCAGCAGCTATTTGACGCACGCTGGTTTAACACATAGACATAAAAAGGGGCTTTGGGTCAACGGTCAGAGTGTCACCAGCCCTCCACGGCCCCAGCTGGCTCCCTGCCTCAAGCCTGCTGCATCAACAGTTCCCCCCCCCCCTTCTGGTGTTTTTTTTTTTTTTAAAAGACGGACCTCTGGAGCAACGGGAGCTCTTTGCGTTCCTCCTCCCAGCGCTCTGAAGCCCAAACTGTGAATGAGTCACTTTTTACGCTGGACACCCGCCCACCTGCCCACCCGCATACCTTTGTCTCTACCAAGACGTAGAAGTGAGAGCAGCTTGTCTGAGGTTTTGGTTGTTGACTTAAGACACATCTGCACTGACGCGAGAGAGAGGGGGGGCAGAGAAGTCTGGAAAATAACAAAGTTTGCTGTAACTTCTTGTTTTGTTTGGAGACGTGCGTCAGTCCGGGATATTGGGAAAGGATGGGTTGTCTGCCCCCCCCCCCGTTCAGGTGGGCCTCTCGAGCCTCCTGGGCTGAACTGCGGTTAAAGGTGAAACACTCTGCTCTCCATGCAGAGAGGTTGCGGTGGACACAAGTGCAACAGGGCTGCACGACACTACACAAAGCATCAAAAAACGGCCCCTGCTTTCCTCATTGCGGCGAATCTCGCAACACGCATGCATGATGTTTCAAGCATGAATCATCGGTACGAATCGAAGCTCCGATGAGCTGCATGGTGTCTCTGTAAACAGGTATACGCCTTTCAATTAAAGTGGAGAAATCAGCAGTCCAGTGCAGCATTCGACTTCACGCAAGCTTTAAAAAGCACGCGGCTGTTGGGATTTAGTTTTGCGTGCCTCCTGTAATTTTCAGTACAAGTACTGACCGTTTTTTGCAGGGAACTACTCAAGTCGAAGACTTTAAAACGGACTCGGTTGGGTCGCGAGTTCCCTCTGTTGCCGTATGACCTCCCCGCAAACGTCTCATAGGAAACTGTAGCTACTGTGTTCTCTGCGCAGCACGGCGCGCGCGGTGAAGGTCGCGCCAAGAAAAGTAACACAGACGGCACGCTTTCTTCTGTGGATCAGCTCGCTGTTGCTTTTAGCGCTTTTGTGGCAATCCTGCGACGTTGATGGAGTCAAAGAATCACACAAAGCAAAAAGATTCAACATCCGCCCAGAAACACGGCGAGGTCTGGAAACGGATCAGATTCCTCTGGTGACTTTGAGAGCAGCTGCCATCGGTGACCTCTGGCCGCACGTCCTCAGCTGTTAATGTCCTCAGCTGACCTGTGCCTGCGGTGACTCGACCTCCCGCTATCTCACAGTAACGAGGCATGCATCAAAAAGAAGGAACGATTGCGACATTATTAGATTCACATCAGGACACTTGGAGCTAATTTAGAAACTGCAGACTCAGATGAAGAAAGACGCCTGAAGGGCCGCACGGAGACAAAGCACAAAGCTTGTTGCGAGCGATCCGCGCAGCTCCTAACGACGCCTCCCCAAAAGTTAACTTTCTAGCGCAGCGAAGTAACCAGGTTATGTGCAGAGCGTCTGTCAGCTTGTATGTTGCGTTCACCCAGCGCGAGTTTCAGACGAGCGCGATCATCATCGATTCCGAACAGAGAACCGTCGCGGAGGGGGGGGGGGGACAGGCTGAGACGGAGCATTGTCAAGCGGGGAACGGCTGAGCGCCATTTGAAAGGGGGGAAAAAGTGTGCTAAGTCACATGGGACGATTGTCACTGGCTGTCCCTGCCTGGCACAGAGACTGATCCCAGGCCATTGTTCCCTCTCCCAACTCTCGACGTCAGTTTCCGTGGAAAAAGGTTTTTACATATCGTCAGACCGCCGGGTCAAAGTCTTCCTGTTCGACGTGTATAAATAAACACATCAGATGCTAATGCCCACAGAGACAAAGTACCGACTCATTCACTGAGGAGACGATCGATACAAAGTGAGTCAAATGAAGAGTCGGGAGGGATCCATCAGCCCCGTGACCTCGTTTTCACTCCTTGGGCACCAGCGTGCCTCTTCACTTTCTCGGTCTTGACAACCACAATGAAAACGCTCTTAAATATCGATGTTTTGGAGCTGCCAAACACGCAGAGGATTTGCGGCAAGAGCACGCAGCCATCGACGCTGAATTCAAGAGCCACACAAGAACACTGGAGAGATCTGGACGGGATGAGTCGAGTCCCCGCGATGCGGCACGAGTCTTTCAGCGTTGGGGGCGAAAAATCCACTCAAAGACGGAAACGTGAGGAGAGGCGGAGAGGAGAGAAACGAGTGGTCATGACGGTCAGGGATTACAGCCGATGACCAGCTGTGGCCGGATTGTACTCGCAGCAACAATCTGGGTTATGAAACTGATCCTTAAAGCACCCAGCGCGCTCAACCAGAGCATCTGGGTTGGTTGTTTTTTTAATGCAACCCAACTAATGAAAGTCAGAGAAGAGTCCAAAAATAAACCACTGATAATTAGACTCTGAAACGTTGTGGCTGATCCGAACACAACAACAGCCGCAACTGCATGGTGCACCGCCGATCTACAGCTACAGCACCTGCGGACCCCTGTGCTTTCTGTTCATCAGTGGACGTGACGCATCACCAGAAGTCGCTAGAGATCGGGGCACAGCAGCACACTGATCCCAGACCAGACGTTCTGCAGTAGAATGGAAGCCTTCCCGGACCCAATTAAAAGGGAAAGGACATGGGCCTTGCTGCAGGCAGGACTTACTGAGAGCCGCACGTACCTCAGCATGAGGATCGTACAATCCGAGGGCAACAAACAGAGAAAAAGGCGGAGATAAACCTTTGTTTGGTCCAAATCGCCACCGTCACAAATTGCCCGAAGGATCCACTAACATTTTCCGCGTCCAGCCAGTCAATGTTTGATGCAGCGTCGCAAATTTGCTGCGTTAGATGCACTCAAACAATAACTGAGGTTTTTTTGGTTCTCCTTGAAGTCCCGGGAAGGCTATTGGGAGACTATGTGCTGCATAATGGAAAATATGACTACAATAAAGCACCGAGTGTACAACATTCTTGGAGGGGAAAAAAGAAAAAGAAAAAAAAAAAAAATCAAGGAAAGTTGAAAAGAGGTGGAAGCAAACAAACCGGCCCTGCGTTGCAGGCGCGCCGCTATCTGAGAGAGGATTGACGAATGTTTCATCAACTACAAGAGTTGCGTTTCAGTCTGCTGGTCGAACACCCAGCAGTCATCCATAAACCATAGCTACTTGGCAGACAAGTTCCAGCAAGGAACTTGTCGAAGGAAGGTCGAGCATGACGCAAGACGTCCTTCCAAAACACAACAAAAAAAAAAATCGCATCAAATAAATGTGTGGCCAATCTGTTGCTTTTCTTTGGCAAAATCGGGGTGCAAAAGAAGGGAGCGAGCTTTAAAAACCGAAACGTGCTGCAGAGATCATGCGAACACAGTGGATGTGAAAGAGGCCCCTCCCTCCCGGGAGTTTCACATTTGGTCAACACAACAGAACTAATGAAAAGCACACGTTTGTCCAAGATCTCAGAGAGAGGAGACCGAAACGCCCAAGTTCTGTAACGTCGAAATAAAGAAGTTCGAATACGTTGTGGGAACGGACTGACTCAGTTTGGAAACTGACAGATTTCTTCTGCCTTTCGGGTGACAACTTCCTGTCTGGTACAAATAACTACACGGTTGTTGATTGGTTTTGGAAATCAACAACAAATGACTTGAGGCAACCAAGACAGCACTCAACAAGTTGATCTATTGCACCACAGTTTGGGACACAGCATATAAAGCATCATTCCCACGAACAACATGTACTGTAAACCTTCATTGTATTGTGGAAACATTTGTTCAGGAAAGATCAGCAGAAGGAGGCTCAGCTTCTGGGGACACTGAACAGCCACCAGTGGGACCGCCTCCAGCCCGTGATCACAAATGGAAGTCGTGTCCGTCCGTTCCTCTCTGACCACAAAAGCCCGTGTTGGTGTTTTCACTCGGCGAGCTGCCCTCCTGACAGGGCAAACAAAAGAACTGTGGACCACCGCTCGGACCATATGCCTGGACATATGGTCCGAGGGAGATTACATCAATTATTCCTCAATAGGAAAGCAAAGGGCTTGCACACCGACATGGTTTCTCAACGTGTTTCGCGGAAAGACCTGGCGTTTCGAGAGCGCTGCTGAATGAAACTGGCTCCAAAAAAAAAAAAAAAAACCATACGAGTCTGTTGATCAAAAACAGACTTTTGTTAAAATAAGGAAAACCTTATTCGAAGGTTGATTTTAGCATCTTTTTATCTCATCAAGAGAACATCTTTTGACTTGAATTTACAGCAAACTGTGTTTACCTTTAAAAAAAAAAAAGTACGGATGGGAATAAAAGTCCAAATTACTGAGGATCGATTACAAATTACAACATGTTATAGTGTATTACAGAGGCACACAGATCTCATACAGAGCTCATACAAACATGCATTCTCCTGGTACTGAGCACTTATGTTGCCCAGCACAACAAGAATTCAAAAATAACTATCAGGACGTGTAACCCGATCGCATCTTTCCGGCCCCGTCAGCTGAATCAGGCCGCGGCCAAACGTCCACTTCGGCACGGAGGATTAAAAACTGCCCTTCAGGAGGAGAACAGTGACAAGGCGTGATTGCACGACTGCTCCGTCCACACACGGCGGCGCGGGCAGAAGCGGCTCACAGATCCAACAAGATCTCGCAGTGCAGTAAATCAGCGAGGACTTTTACAGCTCCATAAAGGAATCCCGCAGTGGGAAGCAATCTCCATTACAGCCTGGCAGCTGACTTTGTGCGGGGGGGTGATGAGCCCACCCGTGGCGTTAGGTGCGACTGTTTGGGTGGGTCGGCGGTGATGTTTTACCACCGAATCCGACTTCTGTGGCAGTGACCCTCGGCTGGGCTACGTCCAAAAATAGTCCCAACGACTATTTCGGTTCGCAGCATCGTCGAGGTGTTCAATTAACTGCTTTGAGCGCCAACTCCTCGGGTCCCCTGAGCAGACCTGTGCTCTTTCAGTATTGACAAGCCCACAGAAGACAGTTTCCTGACCAGGGACGTGGGAGGCAGCTGTCTCTCTTCAATGCAGACAGGGATTTTCTGCCTCCCACGTTTCTCATCTCGGCACAGGGGGTGAAAATAACAAATCTCAAAAGCAGGGCTTTCTTGGCCTGAAAAGAAGACAGTTTGTGTTACATATCTTCTCCACTCAAACACTATTTAGTTGCGCAAGCGCGGTTTGTCAGCTGGGAAGAATGCCGGGGGAAAAAAATGCAACCGATCCGCTTCAAAATCACGCCGGGAATGATGGGCGGAGAGGGAAAAGGCAGCGGCAAACAGGGCGGGCAATGGCGCCAGATTAAGCAGACATCAAATGTTGACACACGGGGATCATTACAAGAGCGACAGCAGCTCGGCGAAGACAATGAGGAACCTGTTACTCTCCAAGGCTGACAATGGAGAGAAGGAATGCAGCGCTGACGGATGCCAAAGGAGTGAACAGGCCGCCCTGACGAGGCCGAGCCCACACACGGGCTGCAGATGCAGTCCTACGACAGACCTGTGGCAAAAGTCTAATTACGGGCCTGTCTAAACCCAGGGAGGCCCCTATTTTTACCTGAATATAATCTGAGCCTGAAAGTGCACTTTTCAAGGAACGGGTACAAACAAGGTCCCCTGTGAGGCAGAACATCTATACGGCCAAGGAGTTGAAACTAACATAAGCTGCAGCTCAGCCTGCAAGTACATTAAAAGCAGAAAGGAACAAGACAGAGAGGCACTCGAGTATGGACAAGAAAAACAAAACAGGAACTTACAATGAGTAAGCAACACGAGGGAAGACATTACACCATATGGGGAATGATTGACAGTTTCAGTTTCTTCTTTCTGTAGTGTCAAAGCAACGGAGGGAGGGTCCGGGTGGGGGGTGTGATGCCTGCCACACGTTCAATGCTGGGCGTCATGGGCAAAAAGCTCAGCATCAGCCTGGGGCTGCCGGCAGCACCTGATTGATTGGTGGCAGGGGGGCCTCTGTGACCACTGCCTGGTCAGGCTGTGGAGGGACCCTGCTGATTGTGCACCATTCCCCCCAGAGAGAGAGGGGGGGGAGAGAGAGAGAGAGAGAGAGAGAGAGAGAGAGAGAGAGAGAGAGAGAGAGAGAGAGAGAGAACCAAAACAAAGCATCGATTGCACTGTCTGGCACGTGCATGAACACAGTGTCAACTGCGCTATTGTCTATGGGGAGAAAAGCCGGAGTGGCACAGAACAGAGGGACCCCCTCCTCCTCCTCTTCCTCTTTGTGCAAGCAAACGTAACAGATTGTACGCAGCTTTGCTCGCATGTGAATACAACGTTACTACAGGCGTGTGATCAGCTGTCTGTCGTGAAGACGCATGGTCGGTGGGGGGGGGGGCATTCAGCCTTGGTTGGACTGGAAGGACACCTCTCTGAGAATCCGCAACCGCTCCTTCATACAGCCTCTATTTTTCCTCCTTTTTTTGTTTCACATGGTGTATCGCCTAGCAACAGTGCGTTGCTAGGATAGTGCAGCCTTGCGAGGAAGACAGCCAGCGGTCTCCCAGGTGTAACGCCGAATTTTGCACGACAGCCGGCAAATGCCTCCCTTCGTTTTGACCGACGACACCCCACTTTTGAAGGGGGGGCAGTTGTTTTTTTTTTCTGCACTTCATTGTGTCTGTAAGAGGAATAAATTAAGACGTTAATAAGCCTCCTGGCTTTGAGTCGCCGAGCGGTTCGCTGCACGCGCTGCCGGGAGATGCGTTCCTCGGTTGCGAAGCGGGAACCGGCACGACACGGGTGTCCTCTCCGCTCCCGTGTCCGCGCGACAGTTCACACTTCACAGTATCCGAATCCACGCTGAGCTGCTGTCGCACACACCGTGTCAAACACTACAGTGACGTGGCAGACAACCTGGTAATTTCACGGTTCTCTCTCCCCCCA
>JASSRZ010000051.1:2493270-2513285 GCA_032164315.1 Malacoctenus gilli | reverse complement strand
ACACACACACACACACACACACACACACACACACACACACACACACACACACACACACACACACACACACCCCGATGGCTGGTTTGACAAAGATTACTCAACAACTGAGTAGAAATTTGAGGAGAGCCTGTTTGCGTTCAGAAAGACAGTTTGGCTTGAATACAATTATCTTACAATGATTCGCAAATAGGGCGAATGTGATCAGTCCAACAAAAACTGCTGTTCAGAAAAGACAAACGAAATCTACGTAATGCGGCAGCAAAGTACCACTTCCAACAGCATAACGAGACCAAGGACGAGCATACCACCATCTTTACCAGACCTCCATGCAAAATATCAACTGTGTAACAACTAATACGCTTTACCTATGAATGTGTCCTTACTGGAATAGTGCTACAATGACCTGACAAAGCCAAACCACTGAGACATTGCCTCCTGTGAAAACCTCCTCATGGCTTCAAAGAAGCTGTTAGGAGAAGTAAACTCCCACTGGATTCAAATGATCTGTTAATGAGATTTAAATGCACCTGGCTCAGGTGCTTCGTGCGGGTGTTGTGCACTCAGCTCTTACCTTCTTCTGCCTCTCGCTCTTGTCTCTGAAGCATCTGTTGTTCTGGAGGCAAAGCCTGCTGTAGGAGCTGCATGTAAAACTCGTTCTCTTTCTGCACCTCCTTCTGCTTCCGAAGGCGCATTTTATAGCTCACGTAGCTCTTGAAACCAAAGCCCAACGTGACCACGGGGTAGCCAATGCTGGAATGATGAACAAAAAAAAACATGTACCTATTAGGTTATTGATCGAAATCCTCCAGTACTCATTCAATCGTATGAAAAGCACTCAAGTTCTCAATAATTCATAAATGACAATTTACTATAAAAAGGACTCCGACATTGCAACACAATACAACACACTGAGACTGGCTGCAAGGTCGGATGGAATCATAAAATATAGTAGGTTGGCTTACACCACGGAGGCCTTTCGAAAAGCAAAGTCACTCACCAGTGTGCAGCAAAAGGACGGCACAAGTCCACGTGGAAGTTCTTCAGGTCTTTGAATCTGATGGCTGCCTCGATGTACACAAAGAGGATCCATAGGGACACTGTGGGTAGACAAACCCCTCTCTCTGCAACAACCCAAACAAAACAAAGGCACAATTGAGCAGCGTGACAAAGATGTTCAACCGGGCGGCAAAAAGAAAGCACCTCAAGTGACAAAGTATCCCATCTCAAGCTGGAGTATCACTGTACCCTTTTATCAAAGGATTCTCTTAACATGTGAGGGTGTATGGAACATGCCGGGTTTTTGTCAAACAGTTGGGAGGTTTAAGAGTGACTGCATAAACAATTCCAGAAAACAATCAGGTTTAAAGAAAAACTGCCAGATTAACTTTTGATACGATTGCCCACAATGGCTGCAACTGGACTGTTGGAGACAGGCCTTAAAAAATAAAGACCTGTTCCTTTTAAAGAAAGTCAAGATAGGTCAACTTAACTTCTGACTTGTCAACACTATCTATGTTACAAATGGGTGGACACTGCCCATTGTCTCCTTGGCTGTAAACGGCTCAGGCATTCACAAGCAGGCTGCAGAGTGGTTGGAGATATTAATACTCCTGTGACATCCGCCGCTTCTGAATGTTGCTGATGAGTAAAGTTGGGAGAGCTCGAAAAGCAACTGTGGACCACTGGGTTCCTCCCTCCCCCAACGCAGGACTAGGATTTCAATCCGACACCTGGCCTGTGGTCAACTCTGGGGGATACCGCTAAATCAGACTGACAGCTAATCCGAAGGGTGCAGCTCACTTACACACATCATGCAGATTTCTAAGAAACAAACTAACTATTTGTAAATAGGATAACACATTGTGCATGGGAATTGTGTAACACTTCTAACACCTGCTATTCCCTGAAGGGGAACGTGAAGGTTATACTGAGAACTATTGGCTTCCTCAACAAAAACCAAACAAAAAGACAACCATTGCGTCAGGTTCTTGTCAATTGATGATTGCTATCAACAGATACCAGCAACAATAAAGAGCAGTAATCACAAGCAAAAACTTTAAGAGGGAGAATCAAGAGTTACAAAACAGAAAAGTCTTTACCTGTGTGCCAAACATACTGCACCCACACATAGGTACTGGCAGCAAAGAATAGCCATTGCACTGGGATGAAGAGGAGGCAAATGATGTCCGAGGTAAACGCCACACACACAAAGAATACTGAAAAGGCCTGGAGAAGTGAGGAGAGGTGGTTATATTACATGGTGACCAATGCAGGGAGATTGGATATTTGTCCGCTCTGCCTTGCCTTCCAGGTTCTTAGTAGGTTTCTCTACTTTGTCTCAGTTCTGAATTAAGATTAAATATCTGGTGATTCTGAAAGGAATTTAAATCTCGACTACATATTTCACTTTTCTTATTCGAGTGCGAATAACAGACTTTGTCCGATACAGTACTGTAAGGATAAATCAGGTGAGTCACAATCGCATCATCTCATTACGTTGATGTATTGTTATGATATAACAGAGCTGGAGAAACATTTGGTTATTTTTAGGGCAAAGCATTTGGTAAAGTGAGTAGAGAGGTGGGTTTGCAGGTTTGCACTACAAATAGCCATATCAAGGAATCCCTTCACTGTGGTCATACTTGCTTCCAGCTTCAAGAAAATGCTGACCGTGGGTCATTCAAACTTGACCACACAGGTAAGATATACAGCCATGTTACATGTAAGCCCACATAACACCTTGTGCTTTTATCACATTCATGAATAATTGAAAAAGAAACATGGCTGTAAATACTCACCAGTCCCTGGTATCTAAAGGAGTCGTACACGCTCCGGATGAAGAGCCAGAACGGCCAGAGGTACTCAAACCTGAATTCGAGTACAAAGTCTGCCAGTAGCACCAGTGCCCACACCACCAGGAACTTCAGATACAAGAAGGTACTAAAATAGGAGAAAAAAACACCCCAAAAAAACAGTTAGGTTAAACATCATAATTCACAACACAAACATACAATGGCATCTCAGAGCACCTGACACAACCTGAAGCCTTTTAGCGCTGTTTGACAGATGAGGTTAATACATGCTACACCCTTTTTGGTAAGGTGCAGTCTGGCTTTTAAAGCTGTCCTCTGTCTGCATTTCTTTTTTCTGAACATTTGGATGCAACACCATAGGACATGGGACCTGCACACCCAAAGACACAGAATCTCGAGATTGTTGTTGAAGGTGTGGTTGCAGGCCTGTCTTTACAACCGCATGCACATATTTGACTGTAGGCTGTCTATAACCTGGGCAGGGAGAGCAAGAACGTGACCTGGTGGGGGGGGGGGGGTGTTTGATCTTAAAGCATGGCTCTTGTGGGTTGGAGGGGCCCCTGATCAATTATTCAGTGACTGCCACACATCTAACCCTGGGTGCCACGTGTGTAACAAGTGGCCATTGCAGTTTGTGTGTCAGGTATATCAAACCAGGCTGACAGAGGTGTAACTTGTCAGCAGGAGCTATTCAGGAGTACAAGTCAACTTACTAAGTCGGACGTTACCGACTTTGTAAATAGTGCCAGGGCCCTTCAGAAGTTGCCCAGCTTACAGTCTCGTGGACAACCGATGGACGTGAAAAAAAACCAATACAACAGTTGTGTTGGCAATGAGCTGCTGAGGTACTGACCCGAGTTGCCTTTGCTAACAGGGAAGCGGCCAATTTTGACACAACTCGCGAGTGACACCTGACGAGGGCACATCGTGCGTGGTCGGGGTTGGTCATTTCGCAACCTAAAATCCAAAATACTGTGACAACATTTGCGTTGCCCGCGACGAGACCCGGTGACAGTGTTCAAAACGGCTTGTTTTGGGGCCTAGCGCGACAGCTAGCTTAACAGCTAACACCATATCTCGGACTACCCGAGGAAAACATACAGCTAGCATGCACTTAGCCACGACTAGCCGCTAGGTGAAGCGCTGCCAGTGAACTGACTTCAGGGTCTACAGCAGATGGCTCTGCGGCTGTAGAGGCTCAGGCATCACCGTTTTGTGCCCCCTGTGCGTGCCGCGAGGAGCGCCCCTCCATAGAAGTTACCTGCCGTATATACCCTCGGTGATTCGGTTCCGTTTTAACGGCCGCCGGAGTTTGCTGCAGTCCGCATTGCGCCGCTTCATCCTCCTCCCCTTGGCTTTGGCCTTCGAGTACCCACTGTAATCTTATCCAGTTTTCCAGTGTATCCGGACAAAGATAATAAATGAAGTGCCTGCGGTTTATTTCGCTGTTGTTATTCCCCCCCACTAGAAACAAAGAAATAAATAAAGGACGCTATTCAGGAACCTCCTCTTTTCTGTTAGCGCAGGCTCAATAAACCCAAACCGCGCTGTATTTTACGTGCGTCTAGTTGTCAGACGGCAAAAGTGTCCAATAAATCTGCTCAGTGAGGACTCCTTTTTTGACTGACACACAAACAAACCAATCGTAGAGCACCGTGACTCGTTTGCTCAGCCCCCCTCTGCCACAGACAACAACGCGGAGCGAGGGGGCGAGGGCAGCTCAATGCGTGGAATATGTCACCGTTTAACCAATCAGATCTTTGTGGACAAATCGGGCATCGCCCATCGACCAATCAAGTGGTCGCAGAAGCGAGCCTTTTTCTTTGAGGTTTTTTGCCTAACGTTTATTATGAGAAGAAAATATGCAGTCTTGGGGACGAACTCCCTTTGTGCCTGACACAAAAACACCCATGCCAACATACAGGGGTTATTTATATCAGGACCTTTGTCCGTGGTTAATTGACAGACTGGCCCCAAGGCGCGGAATGCCATTTATGTTCGGTCAAAATGTGTACACGGTGTACACATGCGTGGTTTAACAAAAAAGTGAGGTCTGTGGGGATTTTTCCTTAGAACATGAATAAGTCTTCGTGGACACAATTGTTCATCAAGTTTAATTTCATGATATTTTTAGATCACTGCCTCTGTTTTGAGAACAGGCCAAAAGCCAGACAATAAAAGCAACATTTGATCTAAATGATAGACATCTGTACAAAATAAACATTTTATGTCATCCAGTTTTATTTTGAAATCGTGTTCTTTCTTTGTTGTGTTTTGGGAGGGGGTGCTAAACCTTTACCATGCAGCTGATTAGACAGTCGTTGATAAACAGGTTGCACCCATTCGCAGTGTGCAGAGGCTCGCGTGCCTCAGTCTGGACAGTGCCCAAGCAACGAACATCTCCAATGGCTCCTCAATATGCACCAAGTCTACGCTCTCGTTTGGCGCCTCTGCTGCTTTTTCTGCAGGCAGGATTTATTCTAATTTATGCTTTTTGCACTGAAATTGAGGACTATTGGACAGTTGATAGGAAAACATTCCAGGATCTCTACACAGGTGAGTTTTTTTGTGTGTGTTTTTAGGAGAGAGGGGGAGACTTTGTATTTGTTAGTGTCAAGCCCTTCAAAAAATTGTGCATAACTCTATTGAATTATGATGAAGTTTGATGAAAATGCCCCAAGGTACCGATTCTGGAGGGCACAAGAGCTGCAGTTATGACTGCAGGGCATTGATAAGCTCAGAGCTGGAAAGGACAGGATGTGTTGCCCTTCTAGAAACTGCAACAGGCCACATCAACTGGTTTCTGTTCGACCTGGATGCTTCTCGATTCTTGCAGAGTTCCAGGACGTGAATGTGATGGTGATTTTTGGCTTTGGCTTCCTGAGCACGTTCCTGGTGAGGCACGGTTTCAGTGCTACTGGGTTCAACCTGCTTGTGGCTGTCGTGGCCACACAATGGGCAGTCATACTAAATGGCTTGGATTCCTTGTATTACACGGGAAAGATCAGGATGAACCTGGAAAGGTATGAACCCACTTTTGTCAGTATTGTGACAAATAGAAAAAAGTTTACTTTGATATACATGGACTAAAGTGCTGTCTGACAGGCAAACAAATTGCATAGCTTGTCACCTGGTGCTTTCACTGGCATCAATTTAAGTAACAATTGAAGTAAATCTCCCAGATACCAAGCCATTCATTCAACTTGTTTGATACAGCTTGCTCATCGCTGTGATGTGCACAGCTTCTGCCCTCATCTCGATTGGAGCCTTGCTGGGCAAGACCAACCCTGTCCAGCTCGTCCTTATTGCCCTGTTCGAGGTGTTGGGCTTTGTCCTGAATGACTGGCTCCTCGCGACTCTTCTGGAAGTAAGCCTCAACCCTTCTGTTTTACCTCTGCACGGGAGCTCCAGACCGAGATTCCTCACTTCGCATACGCACATCAGTGCACATGTTTTGAGCTGGTTTTGTTCCCACTTGTATTTCTGCTGATGATCATTGGTCATTTCCATAGAATGGGCCCCTGAACTCCATCATGCTGCTTCACATCTTTGGGGCCTTTTTTGGACTCACGGTCACGTGGATCCTTTACAGAGAAGGCTCAGAGCAGCGGTTTGAAAAGGAGAAGTTTAATCGCAAATCGGGACTGTTCTCCATGCTGGGTGAGTAGCTGGCTTGTTCTTTCTGGTGGAGATCATCAGGAAAAGTTCAGGATATTCATTTTTCCCCCACGAAAAGGGAATACTTCCAGCTAAGTTGTGAATAGCTGCCATGCGTTGTCTCTGTTCTCCAGGGACCCTGTTTCTGTGGATGTTTTGGCCCACTTTTAATTCAGTCTTGGTGGACAACGATTTCACTGGGAGAAAGCTGAAGGCCGTGTATGGCACCTACCTGGCCCTGGCCGTCAGCGCGGTGACTGCGGCTGCTGTGTCCGCGCTCTCCCATCCCAAAGGAAAACTCAACCCAGTGCGCTCAACCTGACGTTTGATGCTCGACGAGGATTGGGGGGCTGGTTTGTGGATTATGTGCAACTGATATCCGTGCTGACTGTGTGCCTTCGCTCCTCCATCAGATCCTCCTGCAGTCCTGCATCCTTGCCGGTGGTGTTACAGTGGGGACTTCCGTGTCAGTAATTCATCAGCCATGGGAAGCCATGATAATCGGCCTCACTGCCGCTGTCGTATCAACCGCTGGGTTCCAGTATCTTAAGGTTGTCGCCACCACAGGAACATTTTTTGGTCCTTCGGATAATCTGCGGAGCCATCTAACTCCCGATCAACTCTTCTTTTCCAGATCCACATGCTGTTTGCATTTCACTGTCATGATACTTGTGCTATTTTAAGCACGCACGGACTCCCTGGCCTCCTGGGGTGGCTCATACAGCTCTTCCTGCAAATCAGACACGATCCCTCGACGTGAGAATGCAGCCATCATAGGGCAGCTGTTAATGCGCACACACACAGTGTGGTGCCCTGTGTAATCAATTCTTCACTTTGCAGAGGGATCCGCTTTGCTGTATTTCACATTTGCACCCTCCTGATCACCATCGCTGTCAGTGTGAGCACTGGAATCCTCACAGGTATGCCGCCCGCACCAACGAGACCATCCAGTAGATATGTTTGATTCCATTGTCAACACCTTTTTGCAGGGCAACAGCTTTAGTTGTGTATCAACATGGTGTTTGTAGGTTTCCTGGTGAAGCTGAAGCTCTGGAGGCCGCAGCAGAACAGGAAATGCTTCGATGATCAAGCGTTCTGGGAGGTAAGCAGCCCAAACCATTGTCTCGGGCAGTGGTGACCAAAGTGTTCGCAGGTCCGCAGAAAAAATACAGCGCAAAGATGGAATCGCACACTCACCATTTACAGCATTGGTACAAGTGAGAGTGATTATTTCAGGTTTGTTTTTTAGAAAAATTCTAAGAATAAATGTTTGGTGTTTTGCAGTTCCCTCATCTTGCAGTGCATAAATGAAGTGGAGGAAGAAGCAGCCCGAGCCTGATCAGTCTGTTTTCACTCATGTCAGAGGACATTTATCTGCTACAACTTCTCTCAAAGGCACTCTCATGCAACCAAAAGTGGCACGTCGGCGAAAGCTGAACTTTGGAAAATAAACGTCAAGACTCCATTTAGTTGTCAATATATTTAATGTTGCCGTGGTCGTCAGAAAACAGCCTGCTGGTTTGGTTCGGTGGTTCCATTAGCGAGTTAGCAAGCCTCCCTATCAAATACAAATTGCCAGAATTAAATGACACCTTGCTGTGGTGGAGGTTCATGTGACTTCACATCAGCTGTGTGAGCAAATCAAAATGAGGTTTATAAGTGCGAGGCTTCAGACGCAAAACTCCTTTATTTAATGAAAACCAAACCATCAATCCCTCCTGCTTACATTCAGTTAATGCATTTATGTGCGCTGCTATGAAATGTTGCCGTCATTGACATTTTGCACCACAACATTTTTTTTCCTTTTTTAAAACACAGATATCCACTGAACAAGCATTTCAAATCGAAATATGTCACGCGAGTAAATCAACCCGAAGGAATGAGGACAGTTCAGAGTAGCAAAGCTCCCAAAATACGCATCTGGTTATACACAAGTTGTAAACCGTTACGACAACATGGCTGCACAGTCTTCGGCATATAAGCACATTTAAAAGGTGTGTGCCACACTTGAAAATATTCTCGGCGAATCTATGAAAAGTTGTGCTTCGTTAAGATTGAGCGAGTATACAGCAAATGATATAAATTAAACGCGTTACTCTGAAAGCTAAAAAAGTTGATATATAAAGTGAATAACCACTGAAGACAACAGTCCCGTACAGTATAGAAAGCAGAGTGTTTAACCGTGGACAAAAAGACAGAGTGCATTACTGCCAGAGGTCCTCTGTGCGTCCAAACTTGAAGACCAACCCCCTGGAAGACACACGGGGTGGGGGTCAGAAAGAAAGCTCAAGCATTTGTTTTCCCACCCACAGAAAAAGACAGATAAGAATCGGTAACTTACCCGAAGAAAATGAATGCATTTTGGAAGAAAATCGCAATCCCGGGGTACACTTCAGCTTTCTCTGCAAAGGACACGGCAGTTTCAGAAAATAGGTGAGCGACCTGCACTGTGTGGGACATGGTGCCATCATAATCTGTTGTCACAATGCAGCACAGCACTCCGACTCAGTCGCTGCCTCATACTGGAGTCGACTCTTCACAACTCCAAGAAACAAATGTTTGTGCCTCAGCGACTGAGGTGAAGATAGAAGGAAACTCCCGAGTGCAGCTACCGTCACAGGCTCTGAACTCTTACGCAGTTGCAGGTACCAGTGCTGAAATTACAACCACTCGGGTAAAATTGATCATACTTGCTTCAAAAACTAGTCAAGAGTAGTAACTTTATAAGTATATGTTTCCTTATGTGGGGGCAAAAGGAACTTATTGGAAAATTCTTAAAAACACAAGTTCTCCCCAATAGCAGCCTGATTAGACATGTGCAATGTGTGTCTTTTCCACCCCAGTAGGGTGAATTGACTCTTGGTGGTCACACCCTCCAAGTGACTGTTGAGCGGTGAGCACGCGTCGCTGTGTGCTAAGCAGATAACCAGGACTCACGAGGCACAACGAATCCTCCGAACAGAATCCACATGGAGGCGATGAGGGAGCCAAAAGCCAGCATGAAGCCGATGAAGAGCCACACTCGAGCGCCTGCGACGGGAGATAAGGGGGAGGCGGTTAGCGGGTGAAGTGACGTGGTGCTACATCACTGGTACAAGCTTCATCAAATGTGGATCGTGCTACGTATAAAGTCCATTTTAAAATGGGGTTCAAGAAGTGGGAGAGCGAGTGCAATTATGAAGAAAAATCTGATTATGTCATAAAAGGATATTGCCCACAAGTTGATATTGACAGCCTCTCAAAATGATGAATGAATGTCCAACGAGTGACTCTGTATCTCCAACTAATGATTTCAAAACCAGTAACATTGAAAAGGTATGTAAAGAAAAAAATGGATTTTTTGTAAAGAAAAAATAAACAGGTGCAGGCATGGAAAGCTTTGGCCTAAGTCTAAACAGGAGGATGGTATACACACCAGTCTGTCCCATGCAGCCTTCGCTGTAGCTGTCCCCCCGCACTTGGCCATTTGAAACAGCGTTTATCCTGCAAGAGCCAAAGAAGAGAGGACTGAAGTATAACTCTGCAATGCCTCCCGCTTGTGATCAAGCATGTGAGAAGAGGCCGCAGACATAAGCATTTACAACAGACTCTTGAATAAGTAGGAGGTGTGGGAAGCTGCAGAACACATCACAAGTCAGCACATGATGGACACCTCATGACAATGCTGCATCCATGCACTGCTGGCATGCGCTGATGACAACTTCTCGCAGAAGTGGCATGAGATTGTAAACTGTGAGAAAGTCTTACATGAGAAAAGCCAGTGTGGCTATGACCCCGCATGTGTGGTAGGCATGATGAAACCTTCCCTCCTCGGGATATTTCACGGCTGCGTCGATGATGATCCACCAGCCAGTGAAAAACTGCAACGACACATCGAGCATGTCAGGTTGGAGTTCAGCTAGCCGACGTCGACAGGGATTGACATATTTCCCTCCAGTCACCAGTCAAAAACAACAAGCGGAATGCACAGTTTACTTCCGGGACTGAACACTTCACTGGATTGTTTCGGGCAAATTAATGAGAAATCGGCCTTCCTTCGAGGCAAATTGTGAGGCGTCTAGGGAAATAAAAAGGGTCGGGTTGAATCTGTAAGTTACAAATGTTCGGATCGTTGGGAAGAAATACCAGAACTCCTGCAGCGACGGATGCGATGGTGTTTCTTCTCTCTCCCCAGTCCACATTGCACTCACAGTCTCCACAGCGGATTCCGTCCAGAAATCCTGACATGACTCTGGACCAAAAAAAGACTCAAGGATCAACAAGGCGTTCAGGCCAAAGCCAACATCTAAGCAAGCTCTGCCATTCGCCCATCAACAAAGGTGCTAGCTATAGCGCTGCCCCCCTAGTGCTAGAAAACAATGGACACGACTGTGCGCAGTCGCTTTACAGTACGGGTGATGCTGTAGCCCCCGGCTGCTCTCCCACGACCAAGTCCGTAACTTCAAAATTACGCTCCAAAAACCAACAGTGCTGAAGCGACGAGTCAACAACAAGGCGGTCCTCGCAGTCGGTTAAAGTTGTAATAACTGTGGTGCGCGAGGACATGAAACAACAGCAGTGTGTCGTAGCATTCTTTTGTTCATCGCTTTGGCACTAGCAAACATTTCCTTGAAGATTTGTTCTCGCAACGAAGGCGCTTGAAATGATATCAGTGCTTAAATGACAGCGGACATAATACACGATAACACGCATCTTCGCCACGTTTCCCGTTGGTGTTGTCATTTAGACAAAAGGTTCATACCTTTTATTTTCGGTTTTTGATCTGGACCTCCGGGATAAAACCGTCTTTGCTTCCGACGCAGATCAACCACGCACATGCGCAGTTGGTCCACGCCCGATTGCAGTCAGAGCCTCTGAGCCGCTTTTCATGTTGTTGCGTTCAAAGTTATAGGAAAATGGGACGTTTTTGCTATTTGCTCAAGTTTTTAACCCGTGGAACTAGTAAAAGGTTGCAATTTTATGAAAGGTGTTGCAGAAATTGACTTTGCAAGAAACATGAAAGGAGAATGAGTGTAATTAACCGAATAGTTCCAGCTGAAAACAATATAATATTTAAGAAACTTCCCAATTGCAAAATGTCTTTTTTTCCTTTCATTCTCACACTAAAATCACGGATTTTTCATGATTATTATTCCCAAGAACCTCTTTAATTCTAAGTGTCTCTATTTTGTTTCCTTTTCCCAAATTATTTTCAAAGGAAGTCAGTTCTTTTAAAGTAGGAAGTGTTTTCGGGCACTTGTAGAAAAATCCACGAGGTACACAAAGGAAACGCTCTGCAGACTGCACTTTGGCATGGACTTGAGAGGCTGCAGTGCATGCCAATCCTCCAACACAGGTCTGTGTGGGATGAACTGCAGTTATTCGGTTAAAATGCACACAAAAAAAAAACAACAGACAAGAAATTGGACAGAAAACACATTTTGCATATTTATGTCACTCCTTGTCTTTCCTCGGAACTACATGTTTCTCCATTTGAACTGTGTCAGATGTAATTAAAAGTGGCAAGGTTGAATAAAATCTTTTCAGAAATACGGGGAAAAAACGTACAAAGAAAAAGTTGTTAGGGAAAAATTCAAGATTAAGTTGGGTTATTTTGTCATGTGGAACTATTGAAGTGAAGGGCTTTGCTTTGTGGTTCAACAAATGGAATTTGTCCATCATGTGTGAGTCACATGGGGTGTGCAGAGCCTGAACTGAACATAATTGATAGAGAAGGATTTAGACTGAGTCAGCATTTGCTTTATTGTTGCTTCTTACATGGAGTCCCTACTTTATTGCTGGTGACATGGATTACACATTCATAAAAATAAAGGAATATAAAGATAGTGGTCTTCCAAAAACAGGTAAGCCATTACATTTGGAATTAGCTTGTCAAGAGTTACAAAGTGTGAAATGTAAAATATCATGCAAGCCAGGCTACAAATGAATAGACTCTTCATTCAAATGGGCAAACACAGGATGGAAAAAAAAATCTTAGAAAACTCCAAGCAACTGCAAGGCAACAGATATGGACAAAAAGATGACTCCAAAATATCCAATGTAGCCATAAGCACCATTCATTCTCTTGGCTGGATCTGAAAAGCAAACAAGAGCGGTCAATACATGAAGAGACTTAACAGCTATGATCATGAAACCTCTTGAATCAGTTCCAGTTTGGTAACCTTTTGTCCCTGCATTATCTCGAGGAAGGTAGGTGAAGAGTGAAGAGAGGGCCTGGACTCTGGCCGGTTCGCTTCAAATACTACATTGTTATCGGTATTGTTTGTTGAAATTCACACTTGTGTTGAGCGTTAAACATTACTGAAGGATGATTTTCAAAAGATGGCTACAAGGCTGTTCACGATGTATTTGCACAAATGAAACTGAATTGATAATTAACTGAAATCGATGACTTGTGGGTTTCTGGGCATGGAGTTTATGAGCTTAGAAAATTGTTGCAATATGTTTTAACACAAAGACCCTGTTCAAACAGAAGCTTTATTATTAAGTATCATCACTTTTCCTTGTGTTGATGCATTTTTGTTCATTTAATTATATTTGCTGATGTGTGCCAGGAATGAATCAGGTGTAACTTCATGAGATTTTACCTCCTGTGTAGTAGCCCCAGGCATAAGAGAACCTGCTGGTCACCCAGATAGCCCCCAGCACAGATGCAGATAGCTGATAAAGGACACACAGACATGGTAATCAGGGAGAGCAGGGGAAATCACTGCAGACACTGCACAAAGAAAATGTGCTTACTCATGGTGACACTATCTTTTGATCCTATCAGGGAATTCCATGGCAAAGATCATGAGGGTTTTCTTTCCCTCCCACATTGCATCAAAAGCACAAGAAGTAACAATTCTCTGAAGATTAAGATGCAGCTGTAAATATGGACCATTCTGAGCGCGCAGTAGTAATTATTACCGGGTAGACGAGAGCTGCGATGGTCTGGAAAACAAGCCACTGAGGATACACCTCCAGAGTGTTCTGGTGTGCCCTCTGGATGCAGTTAAACACTGGCTCCTTGTCGCTGTACATGGTGGGATACTGCAAAATAACAACCATGCATTAAGGAGCCAGCCATGTAAACACTTTCAAACAGGATAGAGGATCATTCAAAAAAGTGACTGGTTTTGTAACTATCATCTTGGAGGCCATCTGTCTACCTTCACGTCGTACTTCTTCCTGGCACCTCCAACCTTGACTGCGAGATACCCCAGCATTATCCAGCTGTAGAGGAACGTAAATATGACATATCCAAAGTTGGACGGTAACACGGTGAGCATGTCCATTTTCAGCTGACAGTCTCTCTGTTATCGAAGTTGGAGGGTTTGAGGCACACTGAGCCGTGCACACCACAGAGCTGTACTTCGGAGCGAGAAACAGGAAACTAGTGAGTAAACAGATCAAGGGTTGGTCGAAATATCGCGATATCACCCGCGTCTATGCGTAAAGCCCGCGTGACCTATCCATGAATCCGAAAAAGGTGAATTTGAAGAGATAAGGGCATATTATTTGGTTTTTACTCTCCTCTTCCCGTGAGTAAATTGTACCAGCTTGGTTGTAAACTTGATGAAACGACGCAAAGAGCAAATAGTTACACATTGTTTACAAGCGACACATTCGAATCGATATTTGCGAGCAAATCACATCGAAGGTCTTTATCACGTGTCCTAAAAGTCTGGCGCGTTAGCAACACCACGTGACTGGACTTTCTGGAGCCTACATAACTGCCGCTGCAACTGGCTCCTCCTCATTCCTCAGACTACGCCGGAACGTCCAGTAATAGCAGGAGGTTTCAATTTATTATCACGTAGTTACAAACTATCAAGTTTAAGCTCGTTTCAGTTGTATTGTCGGATATTACACCGTCATAGATTTTGGAAAATCTTTTCGTCACGCAGTTTCTTTACATACGTCGACGATATCGGAAGAGTCGGAGCTACAGACGGCCTGGTAAGCCTCGCATCGCCAGTTAGCATAGCCGTGCTTAGTTCATTATGTGCTAACATTATTATGTACGTGGCTGCTAATGTGATGGGTAGTTTGTATTCAAGTCTTTGAATGTAACTGGTTACGTATTATAATACTCGAGCGATAGCGGTCGTTAGCTCGAGCTAAAGTAGCCACGTTTAGCCTGCGTCATCGTGGAAATTTCCAGTAATCCCCTTTTAGGCCGCAACGGTTGCGCAACGCAGCCTTGCTCGCTAGGGGCCGCATTGAGCAATAGCGGTTACACAACGCCCTTGTGTACATTGTGTCCTCTACCGCCATTATCACGTTGTTTATGTTCTTAGATCGCTGTCGATAAACATATTTACAGGAAAGAGTGTTTTAATTTACTCAAAAGTCCAGATGGATTTTGTTCCCATTGATTCATGTAAAATGTTGTTCTTTTTCAGCCTGTGGCAAAAAAACAACGATGGCCAAAGAAGCACATTTACACTCGGACATGGCGAATGCCCGACAGAGTGATGGCATCAATGTCATTTTCGATCAGAAGAGTCCCGCCTCATCCAACTCCCGCTCTCCTTCAAGAAGCAGCAGTGGTTCCTCGAGCTCCAGCAGTAACAGGGGTCGTGTGAACCGACGGGTGCGCAACAGATCCTCATCTACTTCAAGCCGTTCTTCATCCCCCCGCTCCAGGTCCCGTTCTTACCCTCGCTGTCACAGACAGTCCTCACGCTGCCGGTGTGACAATCATTACAGATATGGCCGTGGTCGCCATGGCCGTTCACCACCACGCCGTTACAGGGCTCGATCTGGATCCTCCAGCCAATCCCCCCCATCCCAGAGGTACTCTCATCACAGACGCAACAGGTCCAGGTCCAGATCCAGATCTTCCATTCGCGCAAGTCGGACACACAAAAGCCCGTCAAGATCCAGAGTGTCCATGTCCAAAAAGAGCCGCTCAAGGTCCAGATCTTCTCAGAGACCTGCCAGTTTGAGTTCGCTTGGTAAGTACATGGGAAAAGTCAAGAATGCTCCTGGCAAGAGTGGCAACTTTTCTGAGGTTCTAATATTGTTGCATCATGTAATCCACGGTGGTGTTTATTGCAGATAAACAAGAACTCCTCGAAGCTGCCAAAGAAAATGCCAAGAAGATGCTTGGAGTGGAGAAGCTGGAACTTCCCGAGAGCGTGAAGCCAATCCTTCCGGAGCAGATGGAAGAGTCACCACGTTTGTCACCAGAGCCATGGACAAGGGTGAGACAAGGCCCTGAAAAGACTGTGTCACAGGTGGGTGCCTGATAGTGAATGTCGACTCGACAGAACACACTGTACACTCCCAAGTTTAGACCACCTGACATATTCCACAAGCTAAAAATTGTTTCTTGCTTCTTTGATATGAAAAACAAACGATGCAGGGGGTGTAAAATAATTAATGGATCAGCCTACACTCTCCTCCAGAGTGGAACTCCTCACACAGGTACAAATTTGTGGGACCTTTTATAAAACCTTATCTAATGTTCCTATTTGTGATGCTTGTGTACTCAATGTTACAACAAACTCCTCAGTTGTACACTGATTATCTTGAGGTCTGTTGTGTTTTTTCCTGTCTTGTGTTTTCCTTTGGACCCCTGAGAGAACACGCATACTCTGTGTATTTATTCCTGTCTTCATAGATAACATGACAGTGGTCTCCTTCTCTCATCGGCACCTGGGATTAAAGGGCTGTCATGTGACTTGGGTGACGACAATAAGTGTTTGCGTGAAAGGTTAACAAGCGTACTCTTGTAATGTTCTGAAACACAGCTGTAGATCTCACATTCAGACCTGATGTCCATACAACCGCTAAAAACACACATAGCCGAACAAATCACGTCCAACACGTATACAGACACTGTACTGACTTCACATAGAAGCAAGGATTTTGACAATACCACTGTATTTATGCTTGCAGTTGAAATGGGTCGTTGTTATTTAGCAGAGTCTGCCACTCGCTGATGGAGCGCAGGCGTGCGGACTGCGTTATAGTGACTATTCCTGTCAAGAGCACTAAAAACTGACGAAGAACTCCTCTCCATATGCCAAAGATAAGTTGGTACACAGAGTGTGTGCTAAGGGGCTGGGAAACCTGCGTCACCATCATTCTGCCACTATAAACAGAGAAGACATCCTTTCTTACTTTTGATATTTTCCTTTCTTTTTTTGTTTCTCCTGTTTTATGGTCTCTACTTGAAGCATTGATTAAGGGGTTGGGATGGAATGCATGAAAGCTGCATTTTGAAGATAATGGCATACTTTTGATGATAGTTGCTTTATAACATTTAGAGTTAAAACAGGATCTTTGGTTGTTCATCTAAACTTCACCGACAGTTCAAGCTCACGCTGCAACAAGTTCCACACTTGTGGCTAATTGTTGCCAATCTTCTTGTCTTTCTAAAGCAGAGTGATGATGAGGAGCCCGACGACATGTCCAGCCCGTCGATGTCCCCAAAAAGAAAGATGATTTCTTTCAGCATCAATGTAAGTCGTGTGATCTGATGAGAAATCCCTCAAACATTTTCGAAATCTCAAAAGAACATCAAACTAAATGTTTTTTTGGTTTTTTTTTTTTCAGAATTCAGTCGCCAAACCTACAGTAGCAGTCGTACCTTTCGCTAAGGTAACTCCAAGAGTGGACAGCTATGAAAGCAGGAAGCCCTACGGCCACTGGATCCCAGTCAGATCAAGCCAAACGTCCAAGAAGCGCAAACACGCTCTGACCAAGTCACGTTGAAGTGGCTGAGTACAGTGTACATACTGTAAATACTGTAACTATTTTGTACATATCACAGTATTTCATGGTCGACTCTTTTTTCAGATGTTTTGAGTTGTGTGGGAAGAGGTGAAGGATTCGTTCAGGTGGGATCATTTCTTTACCTTCTCTGTACTGCCCAGTGTGAAGATTCAATAAAGATTTTTCCACCCAAACACTGATTATGTCGTTGTTCTTTGAAATTCCTCTCAGCCTGAAGGGGAAAAAAAAGAAATGTAGGAAGTGAAGGTAGAAGTGAGCAGGGTCATGAGTGGTTCCTCATGTAAGAGCATAGTGAAGGCTGGACTGTGGACTAATCCAACATAAAGGGCTGTAGGTTGAAAAAGTGAAGGAGCAGCACGAGCTAATGCTGGTTTTGTAAAGTCGATGCACCAGGGTTGAGCAGTATGGAGGAAAACCATAAAAGGATGGTTAAGTTTTTCTAGTGAATATCCAAGTCCAGCTTCGAATTAGCCAAAAAAGGCCCATTTTTTTTTCTCAATTCAATCTCTACTGCGGACACAGCAGTTCCACATCAGTACATGTGAATATGCCTGGCACTGTACCACCTGGGTACCTGAATCAGTCACCTCAGGGCATCATAAAAGCACACAATAAGCCACTGCAAACGGTATACAACTGAAGTACAATACTACAAAGCTGATGTTTCCTCATTTTTTTAAAAATCCAAAGCCACAATTTTCACAATGCTGATTTAGAAAACACAAATGAATCAGGTTTATAAACATGTCACACCTGACAGAATTATCCACCTTTCAACACGCATTTTTAAGATGCGTCCGTTCATGGGCGAATAGACCTTGGAAACAGCGACAAAGTTGTTGCAGTGACATTTCTGGCCACACGATGCCAGTGTTTCCCTTTGCCTCGCAAAAGACTTGGTTTTGATGACTTGGGTAAAAGTGTCTTAATCTGTGCCCACATCATCGATTTGTTTTGGGATTCGGCTATGAAGGGAAATAAACAAGGCAGCATCTGTCTTGGCCCGATCGAGACATCTGGGGCCGTCGGAGCCATCACTGATGCAGATTCGCCATACCACCCCTTCGAGAAGGGCCTAAAATAATGTATTTCTAATAATTACAAATTACACTTGCTGCTTTTCAAATCACTTTCTGCCAGTGGGAAACCAAGCTGCGAGCGAGCTCCTCTTGCAGCAACTCGAGGTTTGGCTGGTGCAGCCGTGCGTACTTGCTGCAAAACTAGTGCATACAGAACCCTGTTATCGTATCCACAGAGGGGCAATAAATTTCCATCAGTTACATGTCACAATCTGTTGTAATGAAAAGGTAGAATCGGGAGTTTCGAGTGTCATCCTGCCAGACTCTCTGTCTCCTGCTGCACAATGACCTGCAATTCTGATTAATTACCTCGATGGAAGATCTCACATGCAAACACATGACACAACAGGGCGGCTGCGATATAGATCAGCCAGCATTGATATGCACACAAAGCAAGCGTTCCTTCATGTTTACGGAGATTAGGATCAAACCCCACTTTGCTTTACAGGGAACACTCAGACCTGCTGTTGGCGGCACAAGAATCAAAGGTGTCAAACTCTCTGTGAGACACAACATAGACTCTTTTTTTTAATGCAGTGTTGTTCTTGCACACCCAGCCAAGGCCCTCGGGCTCATCAGATATGACTACCAAAATATCGCAAAACATAAACCTGAAGACTTAATCCACCCGCTCGCAGCTCCAAACAAGAGTCGCATATCAAAGACCTCCCGGTTCTCTTCATGGGCACACACATGCGTCATGGCGTCTATGTGGCAGTACCCTCTCAGGCTACCAAGGAGATTCGTATGCAAACGGCCCCCCACAGGCGTCAGGCCTGCAGAGGGAGCAGCGCCGCCGACTCTCAGATGTCGGGAGAGGAAGCTTGCATGGGAACCTGTTTGCATGCCTCCTCTCCAGTCACAAGGCTTCGCTGGTCGCGTCGCAGGCCCGGGGCGCGTTAGCGCAGAGATGTGCGTGATAAATGACTCAATTGAATTACTCAATTGTTGCCGCTTATCTCCCCGTGCACCTACGCCGAAAACATTCGTCTGGCCCGATGTGTGCCGGCGAAACGCCCCAAGGTTCTGGCTGGTCGTTCGGGCTCCTTCATTCTCATGCTCGAAAAAAAAAAAAGAAGGTCTCTGTCATGAGACCACACGCATTAACACAACCCACAAAAAAATAAACCAACAAGTGTGCAAGATGATTGTGTAACTGGAAGTGGTTTATTTAAAAACAAAGAAAAACACTTGTTCCATCTTCTAAATACTGTACATAGAAACTCCACACTCTTACAGATAACATCAGAGAACATTGTGATTGGAAAGAATGCATCGAAATGCACACTTGCATCCGGGTTTGTACAAGAAGCAACGGCAGCAGAGCCAGTGATCCACAGGGACTCACTACACAGCCGTGCCTCTCTCCAAGTTTTGCTTGATTTCTGCCGTGTATTTGCCGTAGAAGCGCTCCGCCTTCTGGTTGAACTTGGCATTCCTCTCGTTGATGTAGTCGATGTCGGCGTCGTCGTTGTAGGCCCTGCGTCGGCTGTACTTGGCCCGCTTCTCGATCCTGACAATCGCAAATAAAAGCGGCTCAGGGAGGATTTCATGAACCAGTATGGCCACTCTCCATGGCATATCCAATAACAATAATTGGCTGCAGGCAATAATTTGGGGGTACGCATTCAAATTTGGCAAGAAGAGTGGCGATGGAAAACCTCGCGCGCGCGCGCGCACACACACACACACACACACACACACACACACACACACACACACACACACACACACACAC
>JASSRZ010000051.1:2469691-2485741 GCA_032164315.1 Malacoctenus gilli | reverse complement strand
ATTAATTTATTTACCCGAAAGCTTGCATTGTAATCCACAGTGAATCGTAAAGTCGCCCGCTTCAAGATGGCACCGCCATCGGACGTCAGCCTGCTGGGGCTCAACAGTGCCGTGTCCAGTCTACTTATATAGGTCGGTGGTCACCACATTGAAACTTCACGACCACTGCTCATAATAACAAAATAGTCATGAAAAAAACAATGACAACACTTGAAAAAACCTTTTTTATAAGAAATCTCACTTTATGAAGGATTGTTCTCATTCTTTGTTTAATAAATTTGCTCTGAACATACCGACACTATTTTCTTACATTTCATTGAATACTTACACGTTACATGAAAACAGCAATATTAACAGAATCACACATTTTAAAAAATGAGACAATCAATAAAGTATCATCACTCAGTGGCTGAACTTTTGAGGAACATACTCTCATGAGATTACAGCAGATCAGGCAAAGCTGGTTATCAATCACAGTCGGTCCAGTGAGCAACAAAGATGAAAACAACATAAAGTTGTCTTATGTGAGGAACATTTCTGAACTGTTAAAGCTAAAAAAGCCCGAGGCTTTTATGTGATTATGCTTGTTAAATTCACCACATTTCCTGTGGATGCTCTTTATCTTCGTCTGTAATCATCAATCAGGCCCTCACTGATATCTGAGGATCGTCTGAGTCAGTCGATGGGCATCCTCAAATCGGCTACACTGCCACAAAAACATTAATATTTATCTACAGTGTTTGCATCACTTACGTGCATGTGAGGTCATGGCACCATGGCAAAGTAATTGCAAAGCATTTAGCCAATTGACAGTGATGTCTTTGTGCATGATTTTAACCCAGGCCATGTTGCTTCCTTTTGAGGCTTGAAGTCATCAAAAAAAACTGCTAGACTAATGGAAACTAGTATGACACACACAGAGACAGTGGTTATGAAAATGCCTCAAGGTAATAAAGTGAGATGCATAAAAGGTCAAGCATAAAGTCATCAGAGTACCACACAGAGAGCCCCTTTAGACCCTCCTAAACTCAAATGTTATGGTAGTTTATGCTGCAGGAGGGCAGACTGTTCTATGTGCTCCCAGCACATTTGATTCTCTCAAACCCACAGAATAAGTATCAATCAAGGCTCTGGAACATTGGACCTCCAGATATGATTGTAGGATCTGATCAGAGGACCAGAGTAAACACTTTCAGGAGCACGTTTGACTTGCCAAAATGAATGTGCTCCCTATTTGATTGCATTATACTAATAGAGCTCTTTTGGAGGATGTAATTAAGTGGAGTTTATAGTCCTAGATTAAAGCATCCTCGAGATCACAGGCAATGTTAATGGGGTGATGCATTTTCACTGGAAACCAGATGGGAGAACATCACAACAGAAGAAAAACAGCATTGGCTGCAGTAATGGGGCAGGGCTCCTCTATTGCCATGCAAAAGAGAAAACATCTTCCAATCCAGTGACTCTCAAACGTGTAAGAGAGAGAAACAGAATAGTTACTGATGAGGGGGGAAAAAAAGGAGGAATAAAGCAAAGCAGCATGTTTTGTCCTGCGTTTGATTCCAACGTACAATCGCCGCACGCACAGCAGCTCTGAACCAACAGGGGGAATGAATTTACCATCGGCGTATATGACTTTCAGCAGGCTCCGGCCCCCGTGACCCTTCCCCAGATAAAGCGCGTATTGGAGATGGATGAATGGATGGATTGATGACTTTTACGTGAATACAAAACGAGCGTGACAGCTCGCAATAGGTCTCATGGGTGCGTTATCTCTCTTCAGTCTCTTTATTGATGTCATCCGCACATTATTCACAGTGCTCTCAAACGCTGGCTTGGCTCCCCTCAGGGTGCATTCACTCTCCGGGCTGGAAGTTTCAACATGTTGCGCTTTATTAACTTTGGTCATGGAAGGGAACGGACAGGCAGCTTGTCGGCTGGAACGTGGGGCGGAGAAGCACAGCCGTCATGGCCTTCCAAACTTAGCGCGTGAGCGAAACACCTGGTGAGGTACAACTCCAGTCCCACTCTGAAAGAAACGATTCTTTTTTCTCGTGGTGTGTTCTTCCATTCGAAGAGAGGAAAAGGTTTTTGCAGCGAGGGTCGACTTCCTCCTGACTTGAAACCCAAACTGGGTGTTTGACACGCAGTGCAACTCTCAGCAACGCTGTCACTGCTGGTTAGAAGGATCCTGCGCTTTAGCGCAGCACGACGCGGATCCCACATGTGTCGGGGGGCCACCCAAATATGCTGAGCAGCCAGTCCTCGATATTAACTTTTCCAGTCGGGCAAATCAGGCCTGAAATAGAGTAACAGGATATCTGCAAATAAATTGCACTTTGGGGGCACGTTCATAAACACTGAGCGGAGCTCCTGGTGCTTTGTGGTGGTCTGCAGTTCATCCGAACAGACAGGATTTGAGTCCAGTTTGCTTCCTGACGTGAAAGACATACTGTTGTATGTTGTGCTGCACGCAGACGGACATCTGACTGGCACCGGTGTCTTGCTCTTAATGAAAGTTCTTCCAGATAGTACATGAGGGGGGTGGGGTGGGGCGGTGGGCAGGGCCTCTTGCTGAGCAGGCAGCTGTTTCACATCTGGAACTTAATATAAACATCATGGCCAATAAAATCATTCCATTTCCTTAATTACTATTCCTGTCATTTCCGCACTAAATGAAAACTTATTAATTCGGGGCCAACACAAACACGCTGCTCCAATACGAGGAGCGACCCGTGAAGCGTCGCCACCCCGACTACGAGCCGTCGCCGTCGCCGCCGCCGCCGAGCTGGAACAGCGAGATCCTGCGAACAGCAGCCGCAGCGCTGGACACATGAATGGAGCTCAAGATGGCGTCTTGTTACGTTTTTTGTTTTTTTTCCCCCGTTTGTGAGTTCCCATTGGTGCTGAGGGGCTGACGCCGACCCGTCGCTGCTCGTCCCTCGCCTCCGTCTCCTCCTCACACCCCCCGATCATGTTCAACACCCCCTTGTCTCCGCCCAGTCGACACCAGCCCTCCTCTTCTTGCCTCCCGGTGGAATCATCAATCGCACATAAATCACTGAGATAAGATCGTGGTTCTCTATCAAACGCTGTTGAAATAACTTCATATATTTACAAAAGCATGCGTGGATGAAGACAAATGCATCTGTATTGCTGATTTTCTAGGAAACATTTACATTTATCTAAGATTCGAGGGAGCGGAGGGAAGCACTGTGGTTGGCGTTCATGTTTCAGGGCCTGGGTGGAGCCTGTCTGAGCAACTTTTTGCACGTTCTCCCTTCATGGTTGTGTTTGTCTGAGGTCGTCAGCTTAACTCCCACAATCCAGAAACATCCACACACGTCAGTTGGTGTGCATGTCTGTATTTATGATCGTGCGTCTTTCTGTGTTTGTTCTGTGGTGTATGGCTGACCGGTCCAGGGTGTCCCCCGGTTTAATGCCTCAAGTCAGCTGAGACAGCTCAGACATCCCGCAGCACCGATGAATGGATTGAAAACAGACTTTTGCCCAATTCAATTCAACCAAATATTCGCAAAATATCTAATGAAATGGCACGAAGAGAAAAGAAACTCGAGGTTTCGTTGCCAAACCTCTCGAGGAAGTCGCCCCAAACAAGCAGCTTCTGTCGCCTTCAATGACGCATCTGCACTTGTCAGCAGGTCGTTCATTTGCCTGCTTGTAAACAAACGCCTCCACCTTTCTAAGGTTTGACGGCCACTTTGTCCAAACTGTGTACTTTTCCATCAATGTCAGAGAGGAGTCAGACCAGAGCTGCGAAATTTTCCAGTTGTGGTCCAATACTTGTGTTTTGGATCGCAGGGAGAATAAAAAAACTGAGTCTGATTTTCACTCACAATGCAGTGTGACTCCCTCCCTAATGCTTGATGAGTGGGTAATGAGATCGCATCTTTTCCTGTAATCACAGAGGTTTCACAGAAAGTCTGTTGCTCATATCTTGGGGAAGCCAATTTCTTCAGCGAGTACAGTGCTGAAAGGATTTAAATGAATCCCATAAAAGCCCACATTTATCTGGCTTATCAAAGTGACGATCTTCCCAAAGCACTGCGGAGTGTTGATGAGCATTTTAGCAAATTCCAAACTTGCTTTTCAAGGATTCGTCTCAGCTGTTCAGAGTTGAACCCGCTTTCCCTGACAAGGCCCAGCATAAACTGGAGCAAACGGCACTAACAGACCATGATATTGATTTTGGATTATGGCTTGTTTATTATTGCAGGTTTTCCTTCTCTACCACCGCTCTGCTAAACATGACAACTTTCGGGGCTCGTTTTTCGTCACTGAGGTCTGAGGGGGCCAACAGAAGCCTCCCCGCTGAGAGGCGCTCTCACAGAGGCTGCTGTTCCTCACGGGGTCACACGGCTTCAAGGCAAATCTGCAGCCCAGACCTTTCTCACAGCACATCATTATCCGCTGTCAAAATGCGTCCCATTGACGAGGCAGCTCCTGCCACCGTCAGACGCATGTCCGAAGGGAACACGTGGACCGCGGCTCATCAGGAGCCATCTGCAGGCGGAGTCTTTCAAACGCTCCCGCTCGCCAAACGCGTCTTTGTGTCCGTACAAATGACAGTGTGGATGTGCCCTGGCTGGGTCTGACTCACCAATTACCGCCCCCCCCCCGCCTCCTTCAGGCAATAAAAGGCTAATATCATGCATATCATGCAGATGGATTTGACACGGCACTGGAGCTGCTGAGACTCCAGCCGAGGCCGTTCACAGGCCAGGAGAGGAAGAGGATTTGGTGGGCGACACATATACTTACACAAAAGCTGCATGTATGCACTCAAATACCACCAGTTTTGTAGTCGATGCTTTTGCTCCACCGCACACAATTAAAGTCCCAATTAAAGGCCATTATGGGTTTTCCACTCGCAGCGACCACAGGGAGAGCAGCTCGGCGGCCCGTGCATTGCGGGCACGCAGATGTCTCCCGTGTTGTCGTCCAAAGGAACTCGCACTCATCCTCAAACTTTATGATCATAATTACTGATCAGAATTGAAGTGCAACAACAATATAAACTCCGAGGACGGCAGTAAAAAAAAGAAAGTTTGAGCGATTCCGGTAACGGGGGCCAAGTGGGACTGTCGGAGGGGGAAGTGTGTTTGTGAGGGGAACACGGCGGGGTGAAGCGGTTGATTACGCTTCTTCTCCAAGCCACAGTTTCCTCCTCCACAAGAGGGCGCCACTTTGCTGACAGCTTGCCAGAAGTGACCTTCGTTTCAAGTCTGAGGGAAAGATTAACCAAAAACACCCAACAGAATGAAAACAAATACATTTAGATGCTGTTCCTGACTCAAGCAATTGTGTCTCTGTTTTCCCACAGCCGCAATCACCAGTAGACTTCAGTCCCCCCCCCCAGCCACCTTCCACCTCAGCTCTTCTGCTGTGAAGCATCCATTCACCAGCGTAAGCCACCCACAAGTTCAATGCAAGTGTCTTCCCTCGCGGGCCGTCCAAAAGCATCATGGGTTTCCGCTCCCGCGTTCCCATCAGCTCACCCAGTGACCTTAATGAAAGAGTGAAATTCTCACTGGGCCGAACAATACGCCGTTGTCGAGCGCGGCGATAAGCGCCGGGCCGGTCAACAGCCTGTAGACATGCAGCTGTGAAGGAGAACTGTCTCCCCGATCTGTCCCCGGTGTGACACGCACAATCAGTGGCCAGATCAAATAACTTCACACGGACGCGCGCACACGTGTCGGGTTGCATGGGGCGGCATCAATGTACACACACAGACACACACACAAACACACATACACACACCAAAGCAACTGAATCACATCCCCAGTTAATTCAATTTTCCCAGAGAAGTAACTGTCTGTTTGGTGGGGAAAAAAAGGAAAGTACAACAGCAGTGGCGGCTTTCATGTCAAGGGTTCAAGACGCCCATGAACTGAATCCAAATCTGATGAACAACCAGGACCAGATAAATAAGTGTCGACAACAACACTACTGTGGGCTGACCCTGCAAGTGATAAAGAAGGTCTTTCATTTTGGACAATGTGAGTCATTCTCTGAAGCATTTGGGCCTTTCAAGGCCTCTTTTATGTCGGACAACAAACTTATTTTGTGCAGCAGAAAAATTGGAATTTAGACATTTTCAAGGTGAAGATTTTTTTCCCCGCTTGGAATGGTGTGCATGTAGTGCTTTGGAAGTGAGAATGGGGTATCAGAGGGAAAACATGTTATACAAGTTAAAGAGAAACACATGAACAACAGCGACACTTCGAGGAACGCTCGTCCGAGTGTTCGGAGAGAACCTCGGAGGATTTTCGGGGGGGGGGGGGATTTTTGACTCAGGTGAACCGCCACGCTGCTAAACAGCACCCAGGTTCATCCGGCGAGTCAAAGAAGAAGTGAAGCAAAGTTAAATCGCACAGTCGCACGGCACCTCGCAGCGAGAAGGTCCGGGTTTAGAAACCTGGGCGGGGCTTTTCTGGGCAAGGCTGGCATGTTCTCCCTGTGCAGGTGCGGGTTCCCTCCCTCAGTCCAAAAACATGCAGGTCAACTGCTCACTCTGAAATGACGGACTCCTTCCTCCTTTCGTCAAAGGAGCTTCACCCATCAATGTGGGCCAATGCGGGTGATTGATGCCCAAGACCTCACACACAGACACACTGTACAAGCACATCAATAAAAGAGTCGGTAGCTGTGTGAGCGAAGGGGGAACGCTCGGCAGTGACGGCCGGCGCTGAGCAGGTGACGAATGGAGGAGCTGAGTCTTCAGAACTGTGATATAGTGTTTGGAAGAAAGTGGTGAATGAGGAGTGGAAGGAGGGAAGGAAAGAGAAGAGAAGAGGGAAAAGGCGCCGTGGCGCGCAACCAAGCCGTGACAAGCAAATACAATTAATGACAAAAGCAATTGCTGCTGTTTTAACAGGCTGAAAAGATGCTTTTTTTTTTAAAGTGTAATAATTTCCAGTGTGGTACTGGCACTGTGTGCTCTCTCCTCTCATTGTGCTGGTGGGTGGGAGTGAGGGGGGGGGGTGTGTCTGCGGGTGGCTGGCAGTCATTGAAACCAGACGCACACGTGGGAGCTCTGGCCAGCGGAGGGAAAACAATGACAGATATTCCAGAGTCAACGGACTGTCTGAGCCAGACGATCTGCAGTGATGTAGGGTTATGTGTGTGAATGAATGAGGTGTTTCCCCTAATGTAGCCCATAATCTGACCCCCCTGGGAAGAGGAGGAAGAGGAGGAGGAGGAGGGGGGGTGCCGGGGTGGAAGAATATCCCGCACAAAGGTTGCACATGCAGGATTGAGTAAAAGCAAATAAAAATGGAGGAATGTGGAGGGGGGGGGGATCAGGTATTTGCTAAAACGCAAGAAGGAGAAGGGGACAGAAAGAAAGGGGAGAGCTTTCTACAGTACAAGCTGGAGCTGTGTGTAAACAGAGTGTATGGAAACCAGATAGGGGCCAACGCTAAAGGTAATATACAGAGAGAATGTGTTTAGCAGAGTCCATTAAGGCCAAAAGCCTCCGAGGGAACGCTTCTCGCCAGACGCGGGCCTCTGATGGAGATGGCCGAGACACACTCTAACTCCAGGTCGGACGCTCTCTCTGAGTAATGGACCGGGGTGTTTCGCAGACTCCCATGGCCCCTCGCGGGGGCCCGCCGAGCCCCGCGTGATGAAGTTAGAGGAGGGGGAGAGCGGGGGGCCAGGACGGCACTGAGCCCCCCGTCTCCCGTTGCTGCCGAATGTAATTTCGGATCGTGTTGCAGCGGAAGCGCGGCTGGCCGAGGAGGAATCTATCGGATTCGGCTCGGACGTCACAATAATATTGAGCCTTGTTTATAAACACACATTCAGGATGCTGCGGGAGTATCATTCGTTTGAGTGCTCCGGAGCCCGGACGGCAGAGCCTGGGATAGGTGAAAAATGCTGCCATTTGATAAGGCGGCTGCTGCTGCTGCTGCTGCTGCTGCTGCTGCTGCTGCTGCTGCTGCTGAGTCTTACTTAAGTCAAACACAATTTCTCCAGTGACTTTGCTCACTCAGTGTTTCACAAATTGCTTCGAAGAAGCCCCCGGGTGCTGTAAACGCAATTTGAACACCAGTTAGCCCGCGTCTTACTAAACCGCTCGGCAGTGCAAATCATGAGATTTTCGTCTGGTGTACGCTCGCATCTTGGTCACATCCATAACAGACTCTCTCCGAAACGCCGACACGCAGCGAGTCGCTCGGAAGCACGAGTGTCCTCGGAAGACCAGGAGACATCCCGGAACCGCGCTTCCAGAAACGCCAGTCAAATATAAACTCGGTGACACAATCAGAAGCAATGAAAGCCTCTTTGTGGCAGAAAGCGGGACACACAGAACTTATCAAACATGAAAACCGAGAGTTACTCGCCCTCAATAAACCCTCCGCCCAACTCAAAAGTGGAACTGTTGAATCGTCTGGACTAAAAACAAGAGTGATTTGCAGAGGAGTGGAGCGCCAACGTTAGCACTGAGGCACAAATCACTCCTCCCCACAAATCACAAGCAATTTAACCGGCACTGTGTCGATTTTCACCACGTTTTCTTGGTGTCGACGCACGCATTGAGTCACATCAGTGCACTCACACACACTTAAACACACATAATGGCAGCTGCCCTGCGACACACTCACACACCATCAGGAGCTGTTTTTTCAGTGTTTTGACTCCAGGTAAGATGTGGGATCGACCCACCGCCTCGGTCTGCCATGGTCACCATGGATACCGCGCGCTAACACCTCATAACCAAAACTTAGATCGTTTATGGTATCTGGAAAATTTAAACACCAGCTAGAAGCTGCTACATTTAACCCTTGCACTTTTGTACTCTTTATTATCGACAATAACTGACAAGATGAACCAGTGTGTCTCACATTTATACACAGAAATTTGGAATAACTGCCTTCTTGCACATTCTGTGAGAATTTAACAGCCATAAAGTTTGAATAAATCCAGACACCCTGAACCGTTGAGTCATAAACGGGTCAAGTAGTTGTTCCACAGGCTTTTTTCATTCCAAGTCTCATGAAACTTACATCTGAGTACAATAGGATATCGGTAATTATGAACGAACTGCAGTTTCGTATGCTTTTTAACCTGTTTCTGGCGGGACTCCTTTGAGGCTCGCGTCTCCTTCACCTGATAAAAAAGCACCAATCCCCCCCCCCCCCGCCCCCTCCTTTCATGTCATTCATTGCGCCCCCATGCCTTTTCCTCAGCGGTTAACCGATTCTTGGCTCGTCCCCCCCAGCCCGACGCCATCGCTATTATAATGCCATCATCCCCGCCTGCCAAGCCGTGCAGCAGGATGATGTCACTTCCACCCTCGGTCATGGTGGTTTGGGTTTGGCCACCGGTGCATGTGACAATTTGTGCCCTACTAGGAAGGCCCGAAGCTTCCAGCTTGGCAGCGGGCCACCACACCCACACCCTCGCTCAGAGACACCCACCGTGCAGCTGCCTGTGGAAGTCGGACTCCCCCCCCCGCCCCTTGCTACTGACATAAAAATATCCGACCCCCTCCTCCACCTCCTCCTTCCATTTCATCCTGTCATGCTGCGCATCGTCTCCACTCCTGTCGTTAAGCCCCGCCGCTTTGTAGTCGCGCTGCGAGGCGGAAAGCGGTGGTGGGCCCGGCGTACGGAGGGAATGTGGAAACGCATGCAGGGCACGGTGCCCGCCACGTCAGGCCCGTTCTGCGCCGTGTTTAGAGGCAGCCTTTCTTCTCCTGCCAGGTGGGTGGCGGGGGAGGGGATGAAAGCGGGCGCTGTAGGAGTGGGGGGTGTGGGGGGGGTTAACACAGGGACCAGGATCAAACAGCGAGGGGGCAGCAGAAGGTGGTGGCGCTGTGTGGGAAGGTGGCCTGCCTGGCTGGATGTTTTTAAGTCATACGTGCCTAATGTTTGCGCACATCATCCATGCGCAGCGCCGTGCTCGTGGTAATGAGGCTTCACTGAGCTCATTAACGAACCGTTCAGGAAATTTCAGAGGCCGAGTTTCATTTTCGACACACAAAGTTTAACTGAAAATACATCCTGCGGTGTTTAGTCTTCAGTCAAACTGTGAAACGTGACAGCAGTGCTACCAAAGCTGTGGCCTCCAAACCATCTCCTACAACAGGCGAACTCTGGGCTGGCCCTGTGCTCTCTGGCGCCCTCTTTAGGGGGACCCGGATGCCAGGTCAGCCCCCGAGTTACGGCTTGTCCTTTGTTTCAAACTGCTTCTTCGTGGCAACCAGCAAATTCAATGAAATCCTTCTCATACCCCTCTTCTTTTTTTGGTACTCTGACCCACATCTGTAATTTACCAGTCAACAACACCGCTGCCCAAACTCCGATTCTGCGTATCTGAGGTTGGGGAATTTCACAGACGTCCTCACACTGTGTCCAAGAGCAGGGGCAGAGGCCTTTGTTGTCCCCCTAGCGTCTCATTACCCGGAGCCGTTCCAACTCAGGCGTGTGGGCTCCCCGGCGGAGAACCCCAGCCCAGAGTGCGGTGGTGAGGATGGGACAAACCAACCGCCACTCACAGGCTCCGGTCGGATGGGGAGAGGGAAGAGGACGACACTCATCATTTGGAGGTTTTGGGTCTGATTGCTTCCCCTCGTTGAAGTGCTTAACCGTCCCCGCCGGGAATGTGGTCCCCCCCTTTTTTTTTTTTCGCACCCACGCCGAAAAAAATGGAAGGAAGTGTGAAACGACAAAAATAACCGAAGCACGGCCACGCAGAGCAAGGCAGACTTTCCAAGCAGGGCTGCCGGAATTCAGACGAAAAACAGCACCGAGATGTGCAGAAAGTGGGCCTATAAAAAGAGACACACGACGGGCCGGAAAGCTGTGACAGGAGACTTGTTACGCTGAGGAGAAATTCAGCCAAACAAAACCCGCAAACGTTGACTTGGATCCGCCAAGGCACATCTGCTTTTAAAACAAATGACTTTGCAAGCTCAACTTTTTTTTTTTATCCCAACTTAAAGCTTTGTCCACTCTGAAGATGCCAGAATTAGAAGTGGACACGTGAAAACAAACCGGAATCTTGAGCGAAACTGCAAATTTCTTTGTTTCAAAAAAGGAAAAAAAGTTTAACAAATAAACACAATGCTTCAAAAAGCTTCAAATGAAATGTTATGTCTGCATGTAGGAAGTGAGAACATAGAGAACACTGCCCAAAGCCTGAACACGTTGTCTGGAAGAAGCCACAGATTTATAATGTGCAGTAAAATATGTGTTGATACAGTGTTTGGGGGGAATTATGTTCTTGCGTGACAGACATGTCAGTGGAGGTCGGTGATCGAAACCAGACATTGCTCAGTCGATTTGCGGAGCCCACGCCTGGAATTCCAGCGTGTTTGAAAAGCGGCCGCGCTCCGCCGAGGAATCCATACGTCTGAATCCATAATCAATGTAATCTCGCTCTCACCCACTGCTCTGTTTGCTCGGATCCCCTGGCTTGCCCCGCGCGCGCCTCGTTTACAGCTGAATGCAATCGCTTTATTGGCTCGGTCGTTCCCCGTTTCGAAAACTAATCACTTCAATTTCCTTGTATCTTGTTTCATCCCTTTTTCTTTAATCACAGTCTCGGGGAGGCGCCGACCATTTCCCCGTGAGTGGCGTCTGCTGAAGGGAGCAGAACTTTAGAGCGGAGCGCTTTCAGCTGGCACCGAGCGCGCAGACATCCATACTACAGTATTTAATGACCGTGCTGGAGTTCGGGCACTTAGAGCTCATCTTGGAGGAGCACGCAGCTCCTTTTGATCTCTGAATGCTGCAAATGAAGTCAAGGGGAGAGACGGAGACAAATCACCTGCGGTTTGGGAAATCATTTAGAACGGACCTGCTTCACATACTGATAGGGGGTGAAAACGGCTTGATCTTTGTTACAACTGCCCCGGGAGCTCGATGTATTCTTATTTCTGCGAGGATGTCGGGGGGTTGGAGGGGCGGGAGAGCGTACAAGACATTGGGGGGTCGAGTTTCTCCGAAGACTGACACACGAAAAAAAAAGAAGAAGAAAAAAGCATTCAAACAATGCAAGCATCGGAGCGGCGGCGGCGGCGGCGGCGGCGGCGGCGGCTCGTGCACGGCTGTGATCGCTGAGCTGCCTGGCACTGTGGCCGTCTCGGGCCAGAGAAGAGTTATGGCCTTCGTCTGCTCCATTAATTAACAGCCATTCAGACAGGAAACCAGAGCCAGCGCTCCAGCCCTCTTTCATGTCTCATCCCATTTGCCAGCAGCAACCCCATTTTTCATTATTCACTGTATCAATTCCAGACTGAAGATCATCAATATTGTGCGAATGAAGGCGGAGGAGGAGGAGGAGGAGGAGGAGGCAGAACAAGCTCTTTCTGGAAAGGGGTGCATAATAGTGGGCTGTTGAAATATTGGCCTGTGGTGTTGCTGGTGAAGCCCCCGGCGGGCTGTCGCGTCGCGAAAGGCGGCCTCGTACAGCCACACGTCCAGGCGTAGCGGTAATGACCCTCGGGGACTTTGAGGGCCGGGGGGGGGGGAGTGGACGCGAGTGTTTTATGATCTGGCAGCGCGGCGGACAAAGCAAATAATCGCCAGACACAGACGAGCAGGTAGTTTCACTTAACCTCTGCTCAGGGGCTGAGCGCCAAGCTAACTGGAAGCACATGGCGGCGGAGCACATTAGATAGCAGGAGGGAGACAGAAAGATGGAGGGAGAGGGAGAGAGAGAGAGAGAGAGAGAGAGAGAGAGAGAGAGAGAGAGAGAGAGAGAGAGAGAGAGAGAGAGAGAGAGAGAGACTGCTTCTACCAACTGACCGACTAATTAAACAGTCCTCATGGAAGAAAGGTGTTAAATAGCCACAAACCCGATGACATTTTTATTCAACAGTAGCTGTACAGCACATCTGCCGTACACGCGGGCCCGCTGGAGACAGTTACTCCGATCGTCCCGGACACACAGCGAGTGGTAAAACACACGGACGACTCGAGGAAGTCACAACTCCACTCGGCGTACCTGAATGGTCAAATGGAGGAGAGAGCATGCATCCTGTGGACTGTGGTCTGCTGTTTACTGGATGTCTGTGGCCTGTGGCTTTGTTCCCCTCCCATTAGTGTGTTTGGTGTTGTTCGCATGCCGAATGGCCCTCCGGTAAATGCTCCTTATCGGTTGGCCACTCTTCAGGGCACCGCAGCCGCAGAAACCCCTAAGAGGGTGTAGGATGGATGAGGTGCGCGCAACGGGGGCAAGTGAGGGGAAAGCGTCTGCTCAGGTAAGACGCTCGACGCACGTCCGCATGTCTCCGCGTGTCTCCGCATGTCTCTGCATGTGCCGGGACATTAAGCAGCAGCAGACGACCCTGCAGGGAGGAAATCGTATTGTTGCACTCAGGAGTCATCACCCTTCACTCCTTCATCGCCGCACACAAGATGCAGATTACAAGAGACCTTGTGTTCATGGTGCAACTACAGAAAGACAGAAACCAGGACACTTTTTTGGGAAGAATGTGTTAATATACAAGTTGTTACTGCGTTCGTTCAGTTATTGACTTTGACTTTTAGGGACGGTTTGGCCTTCAGCTTGGTCGAGCTTCCTTAAAAACGAAAAATTCTCCTTGTACAAACATTTCCTCTTCTATTTTCTCACTCTTGAGTCTGCTTTCAATGTATTCGCTGCTCAAATCGAACCTTTTCTTCCATGATTCATTTTTTAGACTTGTCCCTTTTTTTCTCCACGAGACAATATTGTTAAAGATCAAATGATCCTTTCGGAGCAAGAGGATCATGACCTATTCTCTGGGTCTGAGGACTTATCAGTGTTGGCTATCCATGAGGGAAGAGCCGCCTGCTGCCCTGTCCAGGTACGCGTCTCCTTTGGCCGACGCCACCATCAAGTTCCCCCATGTGGTTCCACTCAGACTGCCGGGGGGGGCTCCAGCTGCAGCCTGCAGACAGCGGCGCAGGCCGCGGGGTGGGAGGCGCGCGAAGGGAAGGCTGGATACGCATCACAGCACACACCTCGTTGACACTGTCTCGCGTCTCGAGGTTTCCTTGGTGCTGTCCCCGGAACCACTCGACTCACTGCCGATGATCTGATGGATCAAGCGAGCAAAGCTATAAAAGGTTGCGTTTTGTTAGGGACTTTTTGCAGGAACAAAATGATGAACATGAGCGCGGATGAAAGGAGGGAAACCGGTCGCACAGCACCAAAATAAAAATCCAGCGGAGACATTTTGTTAGACTTGTGATTTATGGGGCCAATCTACAGTTTGGCTGTAAAATTACAGCTTTCTCCTGACACACCCTTCTGTATATGTTCCCAGGCTTTTTCCCCCCTCCGCCTCCACACCCCTCCACCCCCCCCCTCCTCCACCACTTACAGCCTATCACTGTATATTCTTATTGATGAGGCCTGACAGCGCCCCAATTCTAATATAGCTTGGGACATCTGATACGCACACCCCACCCTTCAAAACTTAAAAAAAAAAAAAAAGCGAGAGCGAGAGGAAGGAAAAATGTTCCTCGGCCTCCTTCTCTCAGCGCAGAGACGCCGCTCCATAACAGCGGGCCCTAATTTCTCTTTCCAGTCATGGAATATGATAATTTTCTTATTTGCAAGAAATATCAATTGCTCAAGGCGGACACATAATCATTGGGGAGGAAAGGAGAAGCTACCTGTGTAATGTGCTTAACAGGCTAACCCGTTTAGCCGCAGGCGCTGTTTGAAAATGAGAAAGTGCTGATGGTCAAAATCAATTTTCCCTGTGTCCAAATTACTCCCTGCCCGGCTTTGGATTTCACCTAAATGGCCAAACCTTAAAACACTGATACTAATTCTATCATATTAGAGCCTGGTCATATAGTTGAAGCTATTGCTAATGCTATTTAGCAGTATTTATCGATGTAACGAGATGACTTGAAGGCCGGGGAGCCCAGCGCTCTGTTCCTGCCTTCCTTTTGCGCCGGCACAACAGACGGCAGCGGCCAAAGTGCGGTGCTGCCGCCGCGCTTTGACTCCTGGATGTTGAGCTGCTTCTGGGGATCTTAAGTATCACCAGAAAAGATGACTGAATCGTTTTTTTCTTACCCCAAAGTTAAGCAACGTCGAGCATTTCCGGGAAAGTCCCACCTCAACGCCACAAATCAACAGAAGACGGAATTTATCTTACGCGTGTCGGCTCATTTGTCGGCAATTCGGCAGAAAAGAGGAGCTTTTCAAGTGCTTCGTAGGATTTTGATTTAATCATTACAGCCGTAAATTCTGATTTGTGTTGTGAGAATCCGAGGGAGAGGATGAGAAATGCCGTAATAGTCAGAAGGGAGTCGTTTTGTGCAAATTCGATTATATAGGCAGTGAAACGTACAGTATTTTGTTTCCTGCAGCTCTCGTTCATCGAGCGCTCGGTCCTTGTTTGCTTAATACGCTGTGGAGGGAGTTCAGCGTATTTACACGGCAGTCTGAATGAGGTCTCTGGGTTGCCTGTGAACAAAGTCAGCCTGACAAAACAAGAAATGTGCCCCCCAGTAATGTTACAGTGGCCTCAGCTAAATGATGAAATCATCATGAGATCGAGCAAATTAGCTTTTGGGAATCAGCTTCTTGATGAGAAAGGCCAACTGTTGCTTCAGTAATTAGATTATAGTTTCAAATACGTCTAAGGAAAAAGCGATATGTGATCTATGTTGTTGATTCTATCTTTGTGGGAGGACATTGTAACGGGGCCCGCTGGCTACACATTCAATTATTTCAACAGAAAACCAGTTTTAGAAGAATAAACGACGAAGGTGTTAAAGGAAACAAGTGCTCTGGAGGTAAACTGCTCAGTTTTGAAGTCCTGTCTTTTGGTGTGTAAAAGCATACTCGTTGTTAATTGTCTGTGCCAACGTTTTAGCCGTGCGCTGCCGAGCTGATTCGTGGTGACGCGAGTCTGCGCTCGGGTTCGCCAACATACCTTGTGGTCTGCAGTCAAACAAAGCCACATTTAGGCCTTTTGTGTTAGTAACTAACTGGGTGACACACACACACACACACACACACACACACACACACACACACACACACACACACACACACACACACACACAC
>JASSRZ010000051.1:2429331-2443478 GCA_032164315.1 Malacoctenus gilli | reverse complement strand
ACACACACACACACACACACACACACACACACACACACACACACACACACACACACACACACACACACACAGAAAGCTAAGATGACCCTGAGTGGACTTCACCAACAGTTTGTCATGTTGTCACGTACCATTAGATTAGACTAATTCTGCCCATCATGATCAGAAATTCAGTCACACAACAATGAAGAACCCACATTTGAATCACTGCAATTCTAAAAGTGAGTGAGTATTTTCGACAACCTCTTCTAGAAAACACGCAAGCTGGAAAAGTGTGAATTCTTGCCTTGATAACAGTTGAATACGACAATGTCACATCCGTGCAATTTTCTACTCTGTGAACAACTCTGCTGTTCTGAAACTCACTCAAGCTACTCTGTTACTGTAAGTGACACACAAAACCTTAGTATAAAGGAGAGGATATAAACACCATTATATGCTGCTTATATTTAAGTATATCTATGGGAAAGTACAAAATTTTCCCAAATCCAGACATTTTTGTTCGATATTTAGCTTTACAAAGTTGATCAACGTGACATTCTCCTTTAACTGCATCTTTGTGAAGTATTCTACCCTCACATCACACAAATACACAACTACTCAACAATTCCCCCTAATTTATGAGCAAAAAAAGCCCCCCCCCCCCAAAAAAAAAAGAGGTCTGACATTTTATTTTATCCAGTGTGGTAGTTTTAGGATAGTAATCTCACTGTTTGGAAGGAATGTGGAAGTTACCAAATATGGGCGCTTGCCCAATAAAAGGGGATTAGTCATGAAAAAAAGTGATGTTGTGACACTTGATATCGACTATTTCAGTTCCCAGGCTCTTTCGTCAGAGCGAGATACATGTCTGTAAATACAGACACCTCCGTTCTCCCAATGAGCACGTGCAGTAATGGTGTCTTTTTTTCCCCCCCTTCTTTTGTTTTTCCTGTCGCACCATCCAGACAGTGTCACAACCACAGCAAGATTCAGGCCTGTGACCAGTCTCATACTGTGACCACTTTAACCACCAAAGCCACAATGTCAGAAGCACACAGGCGGGCGTGTTTGCGTGCCACGAGTTGATGAACCTTCAATCCTTCAAAACTCAACAGCAAAGTCAAAGAGTTGCTTATAATCGTGTTTGTATTAATCAGATACAAACTGCAAAACAGCACTGCAGACTTCAGCGGTACTTAAGTGCCGATCTGCCTCCTCCTGATGCTTTGCAGCCTCCACTCCCGATCCCGTCACCTGGCCGCGCCGACCAGCCCGTCAACCGGAGTGTCAACGGGAACATCATTTGGCGGCTATTCCGACACCGGCGCTCGGCATCGGTGTTTACAGGAAGCCCAGTGTTGTAAGCATGAAGTTTATACAGTGAGTCACCGTTCCTGTGTTTGCAGGAATGCGTCTGCGAGCAGGCAGACAAAAACACAGACACCGCCATGGCGACACAACAACAATACAGACGGCAGGCACAATAGCGCTGCGGGACAAAAGGACAAGTAGGCTTGAACTCGCTCACTTGAGACTGTCTTTTAAAATAACAGTGTTCTGTTTAGGGCTGCCAATGCATCACACCATAGTTGCTGGAGATGCAGCCAGGTTATAATTTTGCTCACTGTCAGAAATCTCTTTCAAAAAACCTTAATGTCGTTCCCAAGAGGAGTGAGACCGGACAGAATCGTGAAAGGACACAATAACTAATAGAGAGTTTCGTGAGATGGCGAAGAGCAGCTATGAAATTGACATGCGAACTTCAGGCAAATGAAGTTGAGAGATGGTGGCGGTGGTGATGGGGGGGGGTCGACGCTTTGTTGGAGCAGAAGCAGGAAACTGTCGGCTGCTTTCATTCTGTCGTCTGCTGTTTTTGTGAATTGGTGAAAATGTTTCCGCCAGTGTTTGGCTTGGCGGTAATATTTTGGAAACGAGGGGGTCTGCAGTCTTTCTATCCGAGGGTTCTCCTGTGCTGAGGACTCACTGCTGAACGCGGCCGCAGCACCGTCTATTACAGTCGTCCAGTATATTTTCCTGTTGGACGTGGAGATAACTAATCGATACCATCACCATTCATCCTGCCAACCGTCCTCAGCCCACTCCCTGCAGCTAACAGGAGAGGCCTTTGTTGGACTGTGACCCCCCCCCCCTCCCCTCCACCTCCTATTCTCCAATGACATGGTCAGCGCTGACCGTGACCACAAGAACCACGCGGAGTGGGCCATTGACAATCTGGGGGTCCGTGGCGTCGACAAAGGCCCGTGTCAGGGCAAAGTGCGCAGACAGACGGAGCTTGAGGTTGAGCCTTCTGCTCTGCGGTCGAGCTGCAGCTGGGACAGTCACTCTGGCAACTTGACCTTCGCCTCCAAGAGCTGACCGCGGCTTCGCAGGACGGCGGGGAGGCCGTGGCCTGCGCTGACTCCTGTGACGCTATCGGTAATGGCATTGATTGCTGCTGCTGGACTGGAGGATTTGTGACTCGATGCGCCTGCGTGCGCGCGCGCGTGTGTGTACAGGCATCATCTCTTGCAAGCATTGCTAATACATGAAACAATCAGAGGATGGCTTTGAATTATGGACCCAAGATGGATGTTCTATGAGTCTGCTGAGCATTTTGAGTGATTCATGGTTAATGAGAAACACTGGCTGCATCCCGGGCGTAGCGTACAAAGTACCGGGTCCCGTCGGTCCCTACACCCTCTCAGCTCCATCTCACACCTCTCCCCTGTGGAGGACAAAAAGGGGCTTTTAGGGCTCTGATGAGGCTGCTGTCAGAGTCACGGGGTGAAGAGCTCAGTCTATCTCATCTCAATTACTGCTGTCATTAAGGCGCTGAGGACCGAGGGGAAAGCAGCTCAGAGTGACACTCGCAGCACACTTCACCTTGGGGAACACACCGAAATACTGGACGGAGACCTAAAATCCCTTCATGAGACAAATTCAAAGTGTATTTTCTCGAAAAACACTAGTCGTCAGTTAAATATCCTCATATCAGGAGTGGGACTCTTTAATACAACAAATTCTCCTGAATTTCTCCTGCATTCAAAATTCTGTCTTTTTGTATCAAAGAACGATGTGTGGTCAAATGACCATTCATTGTGAAAAAAAACAAACCCTAAACTGCTCACACGGATGCTTTTTAAATCAGGGCTGCACTGAAACACTTGATTTACCATGAATTATCTCTGCTAATAGTGAGGAAATCTTCCTCGGTGAAGTTCACACTTTGCGCGGTGATAAAACAATGATCTGTAAGTGTTTGTCTAAACGATAGCCTGTAATTTGAAATGAAGTGTACACTCATGTGAAGAGGGCCTGGTCTCCCAGGGACACTCGCCAACATTAGAGAGGCCTGCAACTACATGCTGCGCATCAATATTTAAGGACACACTGGGACTCTTCCATTTGACATCCCAGAGGAGGACAAGCAGGCCCATAATACCCCCCCCCCCGCCCCCGCGCTCCTGCCTGCTTGCACTTTCTCCTAACCCTGACCTCTGTCACTCGCTTTCAACTCCCCCTCTTCTTCCCCTTTTTTCCTCGCTTGTTTTACGGATCCCTCTTTTTCTCCCTGTACTTCAACACATCGCTCGCCCACCGAACTCTGGTTTCCCTTATCCTCGTGTCTCAGCCTCGCCCGCCGTCTCTTCTTCCCTCTGAGGTTCCTCGGAGAGCGAGGGGGGGGGGGGACGCTCGGAGCAGATGAAGGGATGCGCACTTGTCTCTCCCCCGCTCTAGCAACCCCCCCCCACCCCCACCCCCACCCCCAAGCCTCTGCCTTGCCCGGCGAGCGGGCTGCCAGTGCGTTGAGGAGATTGAGATGCGGCTGACGCTGCGGCAGCTGGTTCTTTTTTGACTGTAATCACTCCCAGAGAGCGGACCGTGGTTTGATTTGGTTTTTTACAGCCTGCCCTTATTTTTCACATCAGCGACATGAACGCCCCCCTCCACTCCCCTCCCGTCACCCCCCCCCCCCCAAAAACCCTCTCCTTACACTTTTGATGAAATTTGCACCATATGCCTTTGAAGGGAGATGAACTGACTGGCGGGCATGGTTCTCCTTAACCCCCCCCCCCCCCCCCCCCCCCCCCCGCCCCCTTTCTCCAGTGCAAGTGGTTTGATCAGCCCCGCGGCCCTGATGGGCCCGAGTTCCCCGATCCTGAGACAGTATTATGTTCCCCAAATTGCCTGACTGGAGATAATGAAGGCCTATGATTTTTTTTGGGGGGGGGGGGGGCGGCGATCACATCCAGAAAAAGGAGGAGACAAGGACTTGACGGAGGATGTGCTCACCAGACCGTTACTACCAAATCAGCTTCCAGAGGTAGAACCGGGCAGCTCCAGGCATCAAAGGGGACGACTAAACACATCCAATCACCTCGAGCTCCATGTCGGCCCCGTCGTGCCGTCTGGTCCTCGCTCTCTCTCTCTCTCACCGCTGCAGCCAATAGGTTTAAAGAGTTTTATTTCACCTTGAATTATCACAGCGCGCCCGGTATGGTGTAATCTATATTGAAAGACTTCTGGGAAGAGTTTGGTCAGACGGAGGGAAAGAGGAAGGAAGGAGGGGCGCGCGGCGGGCTGATTGCTGAAAGTGAATGCCCCCGTATCTTTGTCCCAATGAAATCCTTCCCTCCTTCAGAAGGAGAGCCAATCAATGCCCTTATCAACTGTCTCATCGGGCCGAGCGGCCAAATTAGCTGCTGGCAGTTGGCGGAGTGACGCAGAGTTTGTGTAATCAAGGACAAATCAACATCTGCGGAAACGGGAGTATCCACTGGAAAAACGGCAAATAGAGAACTAATGTGACAGAGACGGATGAAGAGGACGATAAAGGTCTGAGTCAATCCATGGAGAAGAAGGCTGTGAAAGATGTCTGCAACCCAGCCGAGTCTGTGCAGTGACGGGTGGTGCAACGAGGGAAAGAGGCACATACATGAACTGATGAGCTTAAAGAGACCGACCTGACACAAGCGATACGTTTAACCGCACGCAGCTGATCCGGTGGCATCCTACAAACTCCGGGCTGTCTGGGTGCTTCGTTAGGACATCATGGCGCACGCACAACCATGCTGTTCTTAAGCTATAGGCCACATGTGTGTGTCCAAAGATTTCTCAATCAATTAACTGATGAAATTAAGAAAAAGGGGATCGTGTCACGCACGTTCTGGTCGGAAAAACGTTCCGCGATGCTGGAGGAACGTGTTCAAAAGGTCAGCTATTATGGCATGTCTCTCCCCGTCCTCTGTCTCCTCCTCCTCATTGTCAGTGGCACCCAGGATCTGGTTCTGCTTCTCCACTGGCTGTCACAGAGCGTTCCAAACAGCTGCAGAGGTTTAACGGCTGGAAAACAACAAGCTTGTGTCTCCTCGTCCGCTCGCAGGCATGAGCGTCTTTTGGCTCCGGTCCTCGCCGACGCAAGAAGCGATGAGTTTAGGGGCCTTGGGGGACAATCCGGCCTCCGATTACTCGCTCCAACGGCAGCAGGCTGATCAAAGGGCGAAATGTTTGGCTGGGGTTGCGCGTCGCCGTCCATACGCCGAGTCCATCGATGGGCTTGTTTGCATGTTCATAACTGAGTTGCCATCGATCCATATTGAAAGACGGCGTGCCGCCCTGCTGCGTGGACGCGTAGTTAAACATCAGCTAATGTCCGTGCCGGACCGTCCCGGCTGCAGCGGGGCTGGGAGTCATTAATGAACAGTAATGAACGGCGCAGACATGCTGTAACAGACGAGCGGCCGCGAGTGTGCCGAGAGCAACTTCAACATGCTGCACGCAGGATGCCTATCTGCAGGCCATCACTATTGATTTATTAATGCTAGAGAATGCTGCTGCGCTAATTGAATTGAGATCCAGGAAGTCAGTTAATGTAGCTGACAGCGATACAGGAATTTAATCTCCCCAGTGCACAGAATTATGACTCTTCCCTATCTGCGCTGTCAGAGGGATAAATAGTAAATCAATCTTTTCTACAATAGGCCCCACTCAGAGTTGGTGCAGAATGGATCGTAACAACCTCTCTCCGTCTCGAAACCATCAACAATCGCTGCTGCAGCCGTTCAATTGGTTTTTCCTATCCGACCCCTTTGAAGATAAATCACGGTTTCTGGAAAAAGGCTGCAGCTTTGTGGCAGATGTAAAGCTCAAAGTCTATAATCATAAAACCTGTCATTATAAAAAAGAGACAATGCGCTCACTATAGCCGCCAAGTCTCTTGTAACCCAATAGTTTATAGCTGCTCACGCAGTCCACGCACTCGTGCTGCACGCTCCAAAAAAAAAAATCCACTTCCTGAAGGTCCAGGTCAGTCCAGCTGGTCCCGTGCCACCCCCCCCCCCAGCCCCACCAGCATGCGCCCTTGAGAAAAACTGAGCCGACATCAGCATATTCTTCATGTGAGACCACCGCTGCTCCAACGACCGCTACAACTTCTTAGAATATCAGAACCGCCGCCGCAGAGGGGCTCCAACATAAAGTCATTAATACAGGGCCTGGTTTAACGTATACGTGTTTGCACAGCTGCTGTTTAGCTGAAGGTAAAGGGGGAAGCCGTGGAGCTGACTTTTCCAACAGCGAGACATCCAGACTGTCCAGAGAGAAGCCGCGAGCAGCGGTGCCACCAGGCGAGCCGAGCGGGGGCCCGGGGCCAAACCGCGACAGTGGACTCAAAAGGTACCTTCACCACCCAGGCTGGTGAAGGTGTGTGGGCCTGCAGGCTGGGATCGGATGGACAGTCCGTGCGTAATGTATATACGTAGTGTGTGTGTAGGCACGCTGAGCTCACATGCATCACAAAAACTCCCCACCCACAGAATACACATATAGCCTTCACAATGAGAAGGTGCAATGCAGTCGAATGTAAACAGAGAGGAGACGGAGCTGAATATATTCTACATTTACAATATAGAGCAACTGGCAGCGCTGAAGAAAAACATTTTTTCTCTTTCTTTTTAACTCTCTCTGTTTCTCTTCGCGGTGGTTAATGGACACATGAGTTATATACGGCACTTATTTTCGTCCCTTTAATCATGAGCTTTTTATCGTATGTTCTGCCAAGACCTTCCACCAGCGACTGCTCGTGGCTGCCAAGAGAAATGAATGAAAATGTAGAGAAACCGAATCTTGTGGAGCCATGGCTCAGAAGTCGAAAGCCATCTCTGCGCTTTTTGGGTTTCTTTCTCGACCCTTTGAAGAGGTTCAGCCAGGAAAAGACGCACCGAAACCCGCTCCAGGTATCGTGTTCAGGAGCGAGCAGGAAAGCACTGAAACAGGGTTTAGTGATCGGAGAGGAATCCGCGGGGTTAACTTAGCTGGCTAAAGCTTGCGCAACGTAAGCTCACATGAGCTCGGGGAAGACAAAACAAATGAGCGTGTCAGCGCTTTTTTTTCCTTTGTTCGACCTATGTGGCTTAAGAGGAGCAGAGACAGCGTCATTAATCATTTTGCTCTGAAGCCAGAAATCACGAAGCCAAACGGGATCAGCATTCAAACGCGGCCCGACGTGGAGCAGAGGGAAGCTTATCTCCCCCGAGAGCAAATCCACGGCAATTATCAGAGGTGTCGACATTAGCCGGGTGTTCTCCTAATGGATGGAAAGCCCGCCGAGTGGATGAGAGGCTTCGGTCAGGTCTGCTCCGAAGGCCGCCGCATTAGATGGGGCCGGGGCTGCGGCCACTGGAGCTCTTAGGGCCTGAAGAGTAGTACTTAATGCTCGGGTGGAGCGGAGGACCTTCCTGCCCACAAACGTCCTAGCCCCATGCCCCCTGGAAAACCACAGCTGACCACCGGGGCACGGGGAAATGAAACCGAGGAAACCGCCGGCCGAGCGAGAGCGAGAGCGGCGCGGCGGCCGACACCGAGGCGGAAAAAAACCAAAGGGCTCCGGCCTTTTGGCGGCTTGGCGGTTGACGCTGATGGAGGTATTAAGATATTAATTGCTTTTTGACATGATTTTGTTAAAGGGAGGAGGGCAGGCCTGCGGCTTCTCACACAATGCCTCGTATAATGGCGGAGAGGCCTGACGGAGCAGAAAGGCCCCGGCTCGGAGCTCCGCGCTGGAAACAAGAGCGCTCGCAAGAGGGCCCCGCGTTGCATTTGCGCCGCCGTGGAAATGCAGGCGAAGAAAACAGTTGGAGAGACCAGAAAGACACTGATTTCAGCGGTGTGTATAAAAATTAGCAAATTCTTTTCTCTGACAATATTCATCAGTGTGAAAATCGAACTAAAACGGGCTGCATTGAGCCTCACAGGTTTCTGTACACACAAGCGAACAGTCCGTCCGACGGCCTCCGTGAGTTCGTATCCGGCTCGTGGCTGTGAAATATTGCACAGAGTCACAGTGAACCAGCAGCGAAGGCGCTGCGGAGCCGAGTCCTCCTGCCGTAGACTGGGTTAACCCCACCGAGGAGGTCGTGCGTCAGCTGGGGGCGCAGCCTGCGTACACGCCGGCAGACATAAACAGCAGCAAAGCGGCCCTGACGCAAGGCCGCTGCCTCACACACACTCGCAGAGGGAGCTAAAGTTGCACCGGGAGAAGTGAATCACCAACCCCCGGTGATTCAGGACACACAACCTATACTTAAGGGCTGCTGTGCTTTTGAAACTGAACCCCGCGGTATGTGTAAGGGTGTGCGTGTGTAAGAGTGTCCGTCCGTGTGTGTGTGTGTGTGTGGGAGTGGCGTGCGTCCGCTGCAGACGCGTGCATTGCGCGGGTGGCTGTTAGGGGATGGGCAGGGAGCATTACCATCAGCATCTCTGTGGATCAGGGAGAAGCCCCCAGTAATCCTGGCCACTCTCCAGGCTCCCACACATCGCAATTATGATTAATCCTCTCCTCCTCCCTGCACGCTGCAGAACAACAGAGAACACAGAAGTGTGTGTGTGCGCGCGCGCGCGTGTGTGTGTGGTGCAGCTGTGGGGTGGGAGGAGGAAGGGGGAGGGGGGCAATTAGCCAACTTTGTACTTGGGGTGGAGAGTCTCCCCCTTAAAAACCACCAGACGACCACTAGGCTGTGGGGCTGTGGGATAGCACACAAACACACACACACACACACACAACAGACCCACACACTCGCGTGCACTTGAAATATTGAGGGAGGGTAACAAATCGACCACAGCGGTGGCAATATAAACAACTGTTTGACCAGTGGCCGCGTAATTGGCTGTGGAACAAAAGAGAGTTCTCGCTATCAGCGTTTCCTCGGCGGTATTTGACCGCAGTGTTCGTCCCTCCCAGCCAATATTATTGTATCAGCGGTGATTATGACTCTATTTTAAGTCCGAATAGTCCACAGCTCTGTAGGAGAATTTGTGCAAATACTAATGTTTTGTGTTCTGACACGAGTTATCAGTTTGTGTTGTTCCCAAAATAAATGGACTGACTCTGGAGGCCCTGCGTGACCTTGGGGCCAGTTATCAGTCATTTCAGGAGTTTATAGAGGAAGGTTCTCTAAATGTTGATGCTGTTTTTAGCCATTAGTCAGCAAAATTTCAATGAATGTAAGATCCACGGACGTACTTTTATGTCATGTGGCTTTTCTTTTCCATTGTTTATTTTTTGGTCCAATTTTGCTCTCTCTTCCACTCTTCTGTAGAATGGCTGTGTATCATATTTTTTATGAGCGATTTAACCCTTTAGGTTGTTCCTGTTGATTCACTTTATTATGGGAGTACTATATTTTATGACACACTATTGATTCCTTTTATTCCTCCGCCTTAATCGACGTGTTTTACTGAAATGTTTATGGGCGAGCATTAAATTCTACTCATTAACATATAGATAATTACAGCTCATGCTCAGTATGTGTGTGTGTGGGTGTGTGCGTGTGTTTTCTGCTTCCACGTGCATCCACCCTTTTTTTGGGGGTGGTGTTTCGACAATTTGCATCATTGATTCATTTGTGAGGGATTTGGAATGACCTATTACAGTCCGGAAAAAGCAACACAAAAGCAGCTTTGTTGAGTCCAGCCGAACAAAAGAAAGTGACTCTTGAACACACACGCAGGCCATCAAAAAAGAAGGCATCTTCATTGACAACATTTGTGAACTATGAGGCAGATTGAAGCATAATCAAAAGAGAGTGAGGTTCGGAGGAAAGCTGGTGTGCATGCGGGCTGTTCTGTGTGTAGCAAAGCCAGGATGCAAATATATGCTCTGAACTTGCACATAAAGGATTTTGATCAGCCCAACAGCAAGAGTCCACAGCTCGTCACACCAACACACGCACTCGCGAACAGGAACGATGACGGAGGCAGAAACGTGCTTCATCGCTTCGCCCTGTGGCTGTTTGCCGCTGATGCTTTTCCATCCCCTTCGGGTGGCAGGAGTGATTTTGCCTGATCAGCCGAACACCGGGACAGCGGTCGTTTGATAGGGGGGGGCCGGGGCCGGGGTGGGGAGAGGTGTCAGGGCGGAGGGTCTGCAGCTCCCCTAACCTCAGAGTTCACGCCTTCACAAGTTCACAGTTACCCGAACGCACCGCTTCCGCTCTGTACGAGAGGTTCATGCATGCATCTGCGAGGCCGTTCTCACACGCGCCCACTCCTCCATTAGCAATTACGATAGATGAATAGAACTTCCTCTGGAAACAGTGGCTTTATTTTTAGCTTCACCTCTTAAAAGAGTTATGGAAAAAGAACAGTCCCTTGGAGAGTTTTTATTGTCGAGTCTTTCCCCTTTGCAACCTATTACAATATTTCCCTCGCACTGAAAAGTCAGAGAGTGCAAAATGTCCCCAACAGGCAGCTGCACGCTACAGCTAAAGCGTCAAAATCATTTCCAGACCGCTCCGCCACGGATCAAGGGGAGAGGAGAGGCACTGGGAGAGGAAACCGAGGCAAAATAAATTAATTGCAAATGTATCGGGGAGAAGGGGGGAGGGGGAGGGAGGGGGGGCAAAGGGGAAAGATTGGGGCAATTTATCTGCGCTGATGGACGGGGACAGCGGCCGCCACGGGGAGCGCCGCGAAGCAGCTGAAAAGCAACATCGGCGATGAGGTGCACAGTGAAGCCAGGTGAAAGATGGGAGGAGGACGAGCACGGGGGGCGGGGGGAGGGGGAGGGGGAGGGGGGGCAGCGGGGCCTTCCTCCAGTTTGAGTGCGTCTCAAGGCTGCTGCAGGCTGAAGCCCGAAGGCTCGGCCAGGGGGGGAGGAGGAGGAGGAGGAGGAAGAGGAGGAGGAGGGGGTTGCTGAGTTGCGCCGCAGCCGTGACAGTGATAAACGGCCCCGGGAAATAGGCTGCGCAGATCAGTCAAACACCTGCCCTGCCCTGCATGAGCTCTGCTCAACTCAAACAAGATGCGGGAGCAGGAAGTGCAGCGTGCCAGCTCAGGAAGGAGCAGGCTGCTCCCTCCTCCTGCCAACGCCACTTCTGCCTTTGTTGCTTCAAAGCCACAAAAGTTGAGCAGGTCTGTCGATGACAAACGGCTCTGAGCAACAGAAACGAACCAGATATTAAGCTCATCAAGGACAAGCCGTGATTGATGGCTCCAGATTAATGATAGAGTAGTTTTGCAGTTTAGTTTTGGGTTTGTTTGTTTTTTAATAGCTGAACCTGAATGGAGCGCGTACTGGGGCACGCAGCCTGGAGGAAATAGCTGCCGACTCGCACGCTTCAGTCAGACAAAACAAAAGCCTCCCACCTGTTTTCATAGGAAAAAACTGTCAGAAGTGTCAATGGAGGAAGTGTGAATTGAACATTCCCCCAGTCATCAGTGACAAAGTCAGCTTTAACCCTTTATCTTTTGGCAAATTTACAACGGCAACCAACAAAAAGGATTAGCAGGTATGTCGTGACAGCCGGTGAAATATGTCAGTAAACCTTAGACCAGTTTGTTTTCACTTGGTCTCACAATTCCTTGATTTTGCATCCAGCAGCCTGAGAGCAACAGAACCCCGAACTGCCCAGATGGACCAATGAAGCTGCAACCTCTGAGCTGTTGGACAGACATGTTGTCACTCACACACTATTCCAAAAGTTGGACTTTCATTGAAACAAACGTGACGTTGATGAGGTCTATGCAGACAAAAAGTTTTTGGCAGCATCCTAAGGTATTGTTTCTCGAATAATAATGACTAATAAAAAAAAAAGGTACTTGTATTTTAATCAACAATTCATTGTGTTGTAATCAGAGGATTACACGTGTGATCAAAACTTGATCTCCGGGTTTTTTTTTGTCTCATCTTCTCGACGCGCTTGTCTCGTGCTCTCAGCTGGTTGCGCTTCCTGCACATGCAAATGAGCAACACGGCGCGCAGCCAGGAAAACAGAGTCCCAACCACATTTGTGTCGTCTGTCTGCTTCTTTACACGCAGACGGCTGAAAATTTCACGCGAAAAAAAAAAGAAAGAACAATATTGCGCCAGGTTTCGAAACATCTGTTTGAATATTGCTTCATCTGAGAGTCTGGCACTGGCAAAGTGGGTGGTTGTTCAGATGATCAGATCCCGATAATATAGCAAGATATCAGCGGCAAAGTAGCGAGTGAAGCAGAAATCTGAGAAAAAAAGTAAGCTCTTATGAATGGATTTTGAATGAACATCAGTGTTTGGGTCGGACAAAACGTCTTCCTGTTGTTAGTGAATTACGTCAACTCTGATCCATCCAGCTGGAGACCGCCCTCCCTCTCCCTGTTCCGCCCCTCTGATGGCTTAATTCGATAAAAGGCTGACAGCGAATATTATTCTGTGTTTGAGAAAGTTCAAATGGAATCAGTTCGGAGAGTTGCTCCCGCTGCTGCTCTCATGGGAGAGAAGCAGGAAGGGAAACAGAGAGGGTGAAGACACACAGCGCGAGAGCCGCGCCACAACAGCGACACTTGTTCACAGCTTGTCGGGAGCTGGTGAACCCGAAAAAAAACAACAACCAGGCGACGCGACGGCCGTCGTTGTCGGGATTGATTTCACGAAGCTTTCCTGGAGGTGTTTACACTCGCACAGCATCCTCATCTCTGCTCCGACATCCTCTGCTGCAGACAGACCCAACAGACCTGCCAAAGTGAATTTACCTAGCAAAGTGAATTACAGGGTGATAAACGATACTTTGGCAGCAAGGCGGTAAACTGCTGAGAGAAGCTAAACGCTAATGTGATTTGTCAAGGAGTTTATAAGCCGTAAGTGCTGCGATGAAATGAGTGGCCCCATTGGACGAGATAAACACGAGGTGGAGGGGCGTTGTTTTGCAGAGCGATCGACCTCTCGCGCACGAGCTGGTTAACACTCGTGTTCACGTCGGCGCTCCGAGCCAGACGTGTTCCGCCGGCACAGCGAAGCCAATGTACGGTACAGCGAGAACATCTTAAGATAGACGCTGCTGAGGTATGGACTTCTCATGAATAAACATTTCCTGCTTTAACCTCTTCATTTCCATACGGGAGGTCTCTCTGAGATGCCTGCGAGCCAGAACCTAAAAATATCTCCCAAACTTCGCTCGACCCACACACACGCACACGCACGCACGCATGCACGCACGCACGCACACCCCTATCACTGTGGCTCTGCTGTGGGAGGCTGAAGTGGCCTTTGTGGGCTGGCCTGAATATCTGTGTCCACTCTGGCAGGGCCTCAGAGCGCCCGCCGCCGCCCGCCACCCGCCGCCGCCTGCTGCCTGCTGCCTCAGCCCCGGGCACGGGCTGCCAGCCGGGGCCCTGCCGACCGACTTCCCTGAACCCCGGCCAAGCTCCTGACGCCACCCTGGGTGGTCCCGCTTCATGCGGCTCTGGCAGGGTCCTGCTCGAATTGCCCACCCTCTTCCACTTCTCCCGCTCCTCTCTGGCTGCACACCCCCCCCCTCCCCCTCCGCCTCCCCTCCCACCCACAAACAACCACACTATGTTCCCAATGTGGAGCTCCACTGAGAGCCAGTCAATGTTGCAAGTTATATTTTTATCAGAGGGGAGGATGTGGATGTACTGTAGTTTTGAGGGTTTTTGGAGAAGTGAAGAGTGAGAATGTCTGTGCGCAGGGTGCTTTATATTTAGTCCGCAAATGAGCTTGTTTATTTATTTGCTTGCCTTATTTTGGGGCAGTGAAGGTGTTTTTGACTGAAAGCAGGCAAAGACTTCTTGTCTTGCTCACATCCACTCAGACTTTCGCTGGGGGGGGGGGGGGGGGGGGGGGGGGGGGGGGGGGGGGGGGGGGGGGGGGGGGGGGGGGGGGGGGGGGGGGG
>JASSRZ010000051.1:2386246-2411120 GCA_032164315.1 Malacoctenus gilli | reverse complement strand
TCAAAAACTGAAGCAGATGTTTACCTAGACACAGAAGAAGAAGAGAGATAGAGAGAGAGAGAGAGAGACAGAGAGAGAGAGAGAGAGAGAGAGAGAGAGAGAGAGAGAGAGAAAAACATGCTGAGGACAGAGAAAAAGGCCTCGACTCTTTCTTCGCTTTCTTCAAATGTCAAGTTTGGACTACGCGACAATGGAGCCAATTCCCGTTCTTGCACAACGCTGTGGGATGGTCCTCCATTTGTTTAGCTTTTCTCTATTCCTCATTGAGAATCCAGATGCGACGACTTTGTTTCCACAAGTGGGCAAAAATAAGGAAATTGACAATAATCCGAAACAGCCCCGGCGAAAAAACAACAAGCGGGGAAATAATTTCTCACTTTAATGAAATCTGAAAAACAAAACACGACTCATTGCTAGCAGCATGTCTCACTTGCGCAAATACATGCATGTAAAACGATGATAAACAAACAACAACCACAAGACCCTTGCGCTGTGAAACCGGGGACCCTGCGCTCGCCGGCGCGCAAAGCGAACACAGATGAAAACCAGCACCGTCCCTCCACCCCAAGTGTGCCAGACCTGAGGGAGGGAAAATGAAAAAAACCCCCGGCAAAAACAAATGTTTGTCATCTCCGGTTTCCGTGAAGCGCAACGGAATGGGAGCTTTGGTGGCCAGCGTGCGCAGGGAGCCGTGTTTCGCCCCCCCCGCCCTTCCTGGACCCGCGCGACCGACGGCAGCGCCGCTCGCTCGCCCGCTCGCTCGGGCTGGGAGACGCAGAGCTGTAATCTTGTCCCTGGGCTGGCAGGCCGGGGCCGAGGCCATGTCGGCAGGCAGCAGAGGTGTGAGAAGAGGAAGCCTCGCTGTGTGTGAGGTTAAGCCCGAGGCCTGCAGTGGCCGCGCGGACGGACTGATAAAAGCCCTGGGGCCGCGGCTGTGGCCTCAGCGTTCGGCCACACTCGCTGACACGCCGTGTCATTTAGGCCGCGCTGCCGCCTAGTGCAACGGCAACTGCTCATTTGCAGGGCAGTGCGGGCTACCAGGAAAGAGCGGCAAGCACTCTCTCTTTTTCACACACACACACACACACACACACTCATAACATGGTACTGTATATACACATACAAACACACGCTGTGGTCCCATGCGGCAGTTTGGTCCGGCAATTAGCACGGGGACGACGTGGGCCGCCGCGCGTACGCAAGCAGAACAGAAAACAGGCGCGCGGCGGAAACGCGCAGGTTTGCAGGGAAACGCAGGCTGGGGGGGGAGGGGAGGGGGGGTGTCACATGACTGACCAGACGGTGGTTTGGGCCTGTTGTCCCGAGCCCAGACATGGTCAGCGTGTCACAGAGAGACAGGAGGAAAGCGAGAGGAAGTGTGGATACCACAGGTTTGCAAATGTCAGTGATTTGTGCGCTCATACACAAACACGCGTAGTACAGCAAGACTGTCGAACCTTACAGCGCCAAGCGAGGAGTCTCCCCCTCGCTCTCTCTCTCTCTCTCTCTCTCTCTCTCTCTTTTGCCATTCATCTTGTCAATTTATCTGCATGAATTTCTGTCCATCATTTCCTGTTTTAGCTCTGAACGGCTCGAAAACATAAAGAAGCTCGAAACCTGCAGGAGGAGAAGAAAAAAAAAAAAAGGGCGATGTTTGCATCACGTCTCCAGCTGACTCTGCGCCCATAGTACAAGCAGCCACATCAGTGAAAGCCTTTCCGTTCGTGAATTTAACCTAGAATATGAAAAAGTGTGAAAACCACATTCAGGTTAAACCGCTTCAGGTGTTGCACAGGAGAAAGACACATCAATGCTCCCCAAAGTACTCAGTAGAAGTCTCAGTGTGCACGAAGTGGCTCGGGCGAACAGGAGAAAGTCGTACGTGAGCAAAATCCGAGGGAAGCGACGGTCGCATGCGGCCGCTTCATGGACACCAGATTAAAGCGGCGTTTTGAGAGAGCGAGCAAATTAAAGGTGTAATTTGTAGGACAAGAAGAGCGATGGGAAAGCCGAGCCACTGGCAGCTCCGCTCCTGATGAGACTCCGATTATGATACTATGAAGTGGTAAGTGAGGGTGGAGGTTTTGCAGGCCCACAACCACCGGTTCTTCCAAACACAGATGTGCCGTGAGTCAGATAAACACCCAAAACGAGCACAGGACATACATGCAGACACAAGCGAGGAACAACAAGCACACAGTCTGCTGGTCGGGCTGAGACGCGGCGCTTTCCTGTCGCGCTCAGCCACAGATACCTCTCCATTTCCACTCCTTTTTTCACGTCTCATTCGCTCCTGTCTTTCGCTCGCTCTCTGTCTCCCCTTTCCTTCCTCCTTGTGTTTGTGTTGGGGCTTAATACATTTTAATGTCTCTCCAGCTCCTCCGCAGTGGTTTCAGCGCTCGCTGCAAACCTCAGTGAGCCACAGTGGCGCAGGGGCTGCCGGCCGCCGCCGGGTTTGAACTCGAAAGAAAATAGAATGTTTCCAAAAACTTGGGACGACCAACGAAGACGGCGAGTCAGAAGAAGAAGAACGGAAAGTACGACGCGAAGGCAGAGGAACCAGACAAAAAAAATATAACGCCGATAGGAGTAGAGAGCAGGGAGGGGAGGAGGAGGAGGGGAGGGAGGGAGGGAGGGAGGGAGAGGCCTCGGTGACCTCACGTGACGTGTGACGTGGGCTCCACCATTCAAGGAGGGGAGCGTAAGTGTGTGCGTGTGTGTGTGTGTATGTGCGCGTATGTGTGTGTATGTCTGTGTGGAGGATGCAGATAGACTGTGGCTTTGAGCCTTTTTACTAGCACTGAGGCTTCCAGTCAGGCCACCACCACCATCGTGGAAGAGGGAGACAGACCACGCTATCAGGCTCGGCTGGCTAACCTCAGACCCCTCGGCCTGCAGCGTGACAGAGCGCCACAAACCCAGCGCCGCCCCATCAGCCCGCTACACCCACCGACACCGCCACTCGGGCTCCATTAGGGTGGGCCTCCTCTCATCTGTGGCCCTGGTGAGTCCACCTCCAACACCTGGAGATGCCGCCTCTGCCGACTCTGTCGCGCTCTTCAACCACACTCTTCTGCTCCTCTCTCCTTCTTACCCTCTCTCTCTCCCTTTCCCTCTCTCTTTCTCTCAAACCTCTCCTGGTTCTGCTGCTAACACATGCTGCTGCTGCTGCTGCTGCCGCCGCCGCCGCCGCCGCTCTCGCTGCAAGCTTGTGGCTTAGGATTCCTGTGGTAGTCACAAACCATAGATTCTTGGTTGCAAACAGACTCTGAGCTCCAGGAGTTTTGTCCTCTCGTGCTCTCCTTCCTCTCCCTCGCCTCTCCTGTGCCGCTCTCCCTCTCTCTCGCTCTCTCTCTCTCCCTCCTATCTGCGTCTCAGTCCTCCTGTTCTCTCCCTCTCTGGAGGTCGGCGGGGACTGGCTTGCGAGGCGAGGGGCTCCACGCCGTTCGCCCCTGTCATGGCATCCAACAGCATCTTTGACTCCTTCCCCAACTACAGCAGCAGTCTACTGAGAGGTGAGTGATCTGATCCTCCCCTTACCCTTCCCACCCCCACCCCCACACCCCCCCACCCCCTCCCAACAGTATCCCACCCTCTGTGCAGTTGTTTCCAGTGTGCAGCTTTGTCAGACAACCTGTTCTCGACACGTTGAGTTGTGAGGGGGGGGGGCAGAAACTTCTCGTAGCATCCGAATGCCTTCGTCTCTGCGTCCACTCCGATTCACAACAACGAGGGTCTGGTTTGCACAGTAGCGCAGGTCTCAGCTGACAGATATGGTCCATCAAGGCCTCCCGGCCCCCGTGTGTTCTGCAGGGCTTGATGGAGTAGCTCCATAATGGGATTCTCACCACAGACATTCATTATAAAGTGAAACTGGGAGCTCTCACTCCACGAGGATACGAGCTCCATGTGATCGGGCGCTTTACTGGAACACAGCGATACAATAAAAGAGCGAAGAGAACGAGAAGAGAAAAAAAAAAACCCAAACATATTAGTCTGTCTCTCACTCTGCTTTACTTCCAGGAGGTACTTTTGGTCTGTGTGGTGAGGTGAGTGCACTATACTCGGGCGACGCTCAACGCTTAGCCTCAACGAAGGGCCCATTTGTTGCCATGGCAATTCCAATCAGACGGCTTGAGTGCGTTGGAGAAGAAGAGAAAAACTTCTCTTAACTTTTTAAAGGACGCGTGTTGAGTTTATTCCTGGAAGTGATGACAAACGCAGAAATAGCCTCGACACAGAGGTTGTTAATTCGGTGATGGCCGTGAAGGGGAAGAAGGGGGGGGGGGCTCAGTTGTTCCCACTGTTCCTCACACAACCGCCAAAACAGCCACTGCAAGGCAACAGAAAAAAACACCCCCCCACCCCCTTTTCCAATTAAAGCCTTGTTGCAGTGTTAATTAGAGGCAGCCGCAGGAGAAGCACTACCAGCTCCTAATTGTTTGCAGAGTATATCTTAAAATCTCTGGAGCCTTGACACGTACAGTCAGACGGGGCGACACACACACACACACACACACACACACACACACACACACACACACACACACACACACACACACACACACACACATCTGCACCTCACATGAGAACAATCCTCTGATATGCTCGGAGGAACCGCAGTGACAGGAGATGATGTTCCAGTGTTCTCGCAGCTTCTACACACACTCGGGCTTTTATCGTTTCCTCATGACGAGGCTCGGGCCCCCTTTTCTTCTCGGCCGACCGCTGGATCTGCATCGCTTTATCTCCTCACTGTTTACAGACCCGCGTGTCACCAGCTTCAGGTTTCACGCTTCGCCATCAATCCTGTAACGTTGCGCACGGTCATAGGAAGGGGGGTGGGAGGGGGGGGGGCTGATTTGGAGTTCGGAACCCCGGCTGGGGGCTTTGAGGCGGGATGGGAGACAGTGTGTCGGTGGGTGGGTGTGGGGGGGGGGGACAAGCGTTTAAAAACTGCAATCATCCATTGGAAATCATTAGTGAATATGCAATATCCTTTTACAATTCGGTCTGTCAGGAGACTGAAAGTGAAATGCGGGAGAACAAAGGCCAAGAGTCATTAAATCCTCCCGTTCAATCTGAAAGCATTTCGAATCGGGACTACCTCATGTAAGCAAAATACCCCGGCGGTTAGTTTAACAACTTGCATTACACAGGCGAAGCAATTTGGCAGAGCTTCTCCGTTTTCAGACTCGAATCAAACTGAAATTAAGAGGAACGGCTTCAGAGAATCAAGGAGACTGTTAAATGTCTGGCTCGACCCGGCGCTGACTTTAATCCAGTGCGACACGCAGCTTATGGAAACACTGCATTCACCCCGTTAGAAGTCAGGAAACACGGCGTCTCGCAGCATCGCGCTCATTTGAGCGCGCGCGCGCAGATTTCGATCTCCAACACGGCTCTTTACACGCCGCGCCTCCCTGTAGGTTCCGTCGAAGCCCGAGAGACGTCGGCGCGCAACACACAGACGCTATCAGTCTGCAGGCGCTATATTGGTAACTTTGATACATTTCAACCTATCTCACGGGGCTACGCAGAGAACACATGTAAGCATGTGATGTGCAACATCAGATGCGCTTCGCGTGAGAAGCGAGAGGACGCCTCACCTCAGAAACCTCAGCGCTCTGCTGCAGTTCAGGCAAGCGCACGAGCTTGCAACACGACGTGCACACAAAGTCCCAACGGGAGCAGACAGTGTTGCTCCCGTTCCGCTAAACGATGAAGCTAATAATCTGACGGATTATGCGTCGTGAAATGGGGGGGGGGTGGCTAATCTGATGCAGACTGCTGCAGCTCACAGATAATGACCACAATGAGGCTCCACCTGCTCTCCCACCACCCAGCAGCACCACTCTTTCATTCGAAAGCAACACGATCATTTCTTTTCCTTTGAGCAACGGCTCCAAAAGAAACCCCGCCTGGCACACTGCAGCGTTCGCCTCAGGTGGTGGTGGTGGTGGTGGTGGGTAGGGGGGGGGTGTACCTGGTTTATGGCGGCTGTGATTGGCCCTGCTTGGAGGGTCATATCCTTGGCTCGCTTCCTGTCACCACATTTCCCTCCACATGGAAGGACCGCCATGTTCCCTGCTGGCTGTTTTATGTCCAATGGTCGACTACTTTTTTTTTTTGTTGTTGTTGCTGTTTTTCTTTTTCAGCGTTACGCTCTCGGGAGCCAGCTCCCTTTTGTGGCACAGCAAAAGGCCCGAGTTTATTAGGGTGGGAATGGTTTTTATATGTTTGGCTTATTGCGCCGCATGAATGGAAGCGAGAGCCCGCGCGCGCGCGTGTGTGTGTGTGTGTGTGTGTGTGTGTGTGTGTGTGTGTGTGTGTGTGTGTGTGTGAGAAATGTGCCGCGCTCTGGCTGCAGTTGTAGCAGGGTTATTTTGGAGGATTCTGGGAGGTAATCTGGTTTGTTCTAAAAGCACGAGGGAGGGGTGAAGCTGGAGAGCGCCGTGCGCAGTGTGAGAATAGACACTTTATATGCGTCCAAATTCCTCCCCGAGAACGAACGAAACGCCGCGAATACGGTAGCTCCGGGGAGAAAAAAAAAAAAGGGGAAGAGGCCATAAATCTTTACCAGACCATATGGCGGGGCCTCTGCTGAATTTATTAATAACAAAGTCCTATGGTGAAGCTCTTTTTTTTTCTTCTTCTCTTAAATTAACAAGTTTGATTGGAGCCCGTTCCAAAGCCCGCTGAGTGTGAGGCCCCCCGAGTGACGCCAAAAACACGGAGGCCGGCTGAGCGCGGCTGAAAATCTGTAACCAGATATTAGGAGTTTCAATATTCTAAAGTGAAAGCAAATAATAGAAAACGCATGACAGCCGCAGAGCGGCGAAATCCTGTCTCCAATTTAGCTGACTATAATATCTATTTATAAAACTCTGAAGGGCAGATTGGACAGCAGAGAACGCTCTGGACCTGATTAGGCCTGTAAACGTTTTGGGAGGTACTTATTTACTTTTTTTGCTCCGTCTCGCCGCGTTTCACCGTCTGTCAACACGACTTTATGGGGAACACTTCCAGGGGGGCTGCCAGGAAGATGGCTTCCAGGTAGAGTGTGCGTACAGGGCCGGGGCGGGGTGGGGGGGGGGGGGTGATTATGTGGTCTACTAATCCTAAAACCTGCCTCTGCCCCCTGCTCACTTGCGGATCAAAAATTGCCGCTCGACCCTGCGCCGGTCAAGGTTACAGTTGCGCTAAGTGTAGTTGTAAATACAATTTTCTGGTGGCCGGAAGTCTGCCACGGGGGGGCAAGAGTCACAGTGAGCCAATCTGATAATACGGAGCCGTGTTGGACAGGTTTCTCTGAAAAAAGGTGATCGGAAAGGTTCGGTCAAGTGGGAGACGAGGGGCTACTTTGTGTGTGTGTGTGTGCGCGTGCGAGCGTTTGTGCGTGCGTGCGTGCGTGCGTGCGTGCGTGCGTGCGTGCGTGCGTGCGTGCGTGCGTGCGTGCATGCGTGCGTGCGTGCGTGTGTGTGTGTCAGGCATACGTTGTGGGGTGGATGTGATTTGACGCTGGTGTCAAGCCAAGCCGACGGGAAGGAGACTGAGAACGGCGAAGGTCACCCAGAGTTAGTCGGCACGTTAAACTCTCTGAACTGATGGTGAATGACAGAGGGAAGGAGAGAGAGAGAGTGAGAGAGAGAGAGAGAGAGAGAGAGAGAGAGAGAGGGACAGAGAGAGAGAGAGAGAGAGAGAGAGAGAGTGCATGGACTCTCAATCGGAGGATGAGTCACATAGATCCCAAAAAAAGGACATCATGTTACTATTCATCTGTTGCTTCACCGGTTCACAGAATCTGTGCGATTCCCTTCAGATATTGGCATATAATATATTGCCGACCATGTATTTCATTCCATGAAGGTTAGAAGCAGTTCAGAACAACTAAAATATGATCAAGGAGAAAAACTTGGTTGGGCACAAAAGAAGCTGCTGAGTAACAGCCAACATTTCCCTTCCTGCCTTCCGTCCGTTTGCTTGCGGGGAGTCGTCTCGCTTTTCACCGGGGTTCAGTTGCGAATGAAAGAAGGCAAACATATTCAGGTGAACCAGACTTCACTGGCTTGATCCCATGAAGACTTTGGAACCAATCGCCTCCTTCTTGCATGCGTCTGAAAACACTTTCCGGCTAAAAACACCAACTTTTGCATGTTGGTGAGAGTGGCTGTGCCCAAAAGGGTTTGGCCTCACTGGAAAGCTCCGACAGATCGCAGCTTGGACGGCTTCGCGCGGCCACTCGGTGGGTCGCCGGAGAAAAACGATGGAGAGCCGCTGAAAGAGCGGCGCCAGCTATTCTCCGACAGGATGCAAGTCATGTCTGAGAAGTCGTTAACAACTAGACAGACTTCTTCGACGGGCATCAGAGAAAAGTCGGGAAGGAAAACAGGCGAGCCATGTGCGATTGTATAACGAGGTGGAAATGATCACAACATAAAACTCTTTGGGTTCAGTTTTCTAACAGAGTAATGTCCATACCGGGTGAGGCTCCTCACTCTCGGTGAGTCACTCTCTTCTGGTTCATTTGCGTCGCTTACGAGCCACTGATATTTCATACAAGGCTCCTGCGTCGGGGCGATTAAATCCACATCCACGTTATTAGACTCCTCATGATCTCATGCGTCCGGCGTGGTGGACGACTAAATTAGGGAAAAGACTCCCTCGTAATTTTCTGATTCTTCATTTCGTCTCGAAACCTACGCCCTAAACCACAGGCCGGCCCCGCAGCTTATTACATGGTGAGGCTTCTGCTCGGAGAGGGGGGAGAAAAAAAACACAGGAGCGGGATTAAAAGCCAATTGACACACGATTAACCTCAATCTATACAGCAGCCGCGCAGGTTTACGGCATTTGTTTACGTCTTTCCTGCACGCTGGAAATAGGATCGACAATCAGAGGGAGAAGCCCAAGCCGGTATTTGTTTGATCGCAGGTTCAGTTTGTTTTCAGCGACTCCTGTGACAATTAGAGAGCCGTGACCCGGGGTTGACTCAGATGGAGAGGCCATATTGTTTGGACCCCTCCCTGTACCGTTAACCAGATGTTGTCAACAACATCCTCTGTGCTGCAGCGAAGGGAGGAGAAGCAGCGAGGAGAGCCTGTGACTAAGCACGGCGCCGATTGCAGTGCACTTTTGTTTTTAACATTACAGTTGCATTGGAACCCACAAATTACTTTAATGGGCGGCCACGGGTCTGCTCGGCAGCACATAAAATGAGTCAAACTTATGGAGATCCCACATGTGCCGAGACGTATCAGCGGACGGCGACTTCTTCTTCTTCTTCTTCTTCTTCTTCTGCTGCTGCTGCTGCTGCTGCTCTGGGGTTTTTTTTCTTTTCCAAACTCTACCGGATCGGAGGGCTTCACTTTATCATGTGTGAAAGTTTAGCAGAGATCTGAGGCCCGCAGGAACTCACTCTGTCACCATCAAAAGACTCCGAGGAATGTTTTCTCCACAGACAGAAATCCTTCCTCCAGACTGACTCTTCACTTCATTATGAGCAACTTTAATCATGCTCAAAACATCCTCATCGCCTGCCCTTCTTCCCATAAGCAATAAAGGGGGGAAAAAAAACTTAATTACGGTGGAGGAAAAATGCAGATAATGACAGGACGTGAGAGGCTGCAGGCTACGAAATGTTTTCTGATTCTCTATTTTCCCAGAATTTTTTTCCCCCCCCTCTTCCCGACTTGTTTACATACAGCTAATTGTCACTGCTGCAATAAAACATGTTTTCGGGTTGCTTCTTCCCTCCCCTCCGACATAACTTTAACCACAGCGAATTGATTTTTTTTTTCTTTTTTTTGAGGAGGCAGCACTTCAAAAATGGGATTTTAGTTTGTCTTTCAGACTGGTCATTGGGGGGAACGAAACTCTCACAGCAAACTGCCCCAATAATGGCTTAGCCCCACTGTGCCGCCCTCCCCAACACTGAGGAGGCTGGATGCAAACCTGAAGAGCTCATTTTACAAGACAACAGATGAAGTGGGAATCGCCTGATGTACTTAAATGCACCTCTTGTTTGAGCAGCAAAATGTGCAAAATCAGACAGTCAAATAGAAGCTTTTTCTCAGCCAATCAAAGAGGCCAAAAGCATCAAAACATTTATCTATGGGTTAAAAAAAAGCGCATACAAAGGAAAAGTGTGTCAAAATAATAATCATAATACATATTAGAAAAAACTTTAAAAAAATTTTTTTTTAAAACAATTTAGTAAATAAAAAACTAATCAGTGGAGCTCTGCATGTTCAGAGAACTAAATATATTGACACAGTTTTAACGCAGTGCTTAAAATTTGTTTGAAACTCAAACTGCCTGGACATAGAATATTTGTGTTGGTGAAACATACCAAAACGTGAAAGTCAGACACTTTTTCATGTTGCATAAATGAACGTGAGTTTATTTCACTGCCACGTGTGAGAAGTAATCGCTTTTCACTTATTTTCTTCCTGCTGTTAGTGTAATTCTGCCTATTTGGCCTTAACTGTCTTTCACAATGTAAAGAGATGATTATTGACAATGAAAAACATCAACCAACATGCTTTCTTTGATCACCGAGTACTCGTCGACGTCCTGGTCAGTTTAGTCAGTTACCTTTGCAGCCTGAAATTCGTCTCGCAAATATATTGGCTATAGTGATGCAATATGATCAGAAACAATATTTTTTGCGCAATACAATAAAAGTAGTTACAAATATGAACTAAAACGCAAATGTAAACAACAAACCTATGACAGTCCAACTTTTATAAATTGAACCAAGCTTAACATCACAGCCTCTGTCTTTGTTTGTGCATGTATTTCTGGGCGGGTGCGTTTCCTCCACCACACTGCCTCATCAGGCCGAAAGCAGAGTTTACAAGTTGATCTTCTGTCCGTGTATCGCAGTCGTTGCGTTGCCCCAGAGTAAACTTTGGCAAACTCGCACTCTCTCTGCAGCTGCTCACTTCTGTATTAGCTCGGGAGGAAACACCGAGCCAGGGATTCCCCCTCAGCTGTGCAGCAGAAGTGGCCCCTCCATGTCTACTCCATAGTCTGTCTGCAGTGAGGTCACTCCGTCTGCAGCCAGAAACCACTCGCGCGGCTGCAGACACATCACGAGCGCGAACGTATGCGGGGGGACCTTATGGTCCGCACGCGCAAAAACTGCTGCCGGCACGTATAGACTGCACGCGCACCAATCCACCGCCCGAGTTTTTTCCCCGTGCTGAGTCAGAGAGGACGAGTGCATGTCAACATGATGACCGTGACGTTTTCCCTCTCTAAATGCTGTCTGACCTCACCATAATAGCCGGTCAGAGCAAACATATGGTCTCCTGATGCCTTAGTCCAGCAGAATTACCCACACGGTGACTAACAGCGGAGGACTCCACATGAGAAATATCAGTGGCTGTTTTCTTAATTTTATTAAGTGCGCTGTGCTTAAAATAATATTTAATGACACTGTGGTTACTCGTGCACTGTGCGGATGGAGAGGCTCTGCCCACACAGTCCACAAGTGCGGACGAACATGTCGGAGACTCGCGCACTCTCCGGGGAGCTTGTTTTGGAGTTGCGCTGTCAAATATCCAATGGACGCTTACAAAGCTGTTATTTGCAAGACGATCGCCTTACATGTGCTCTCATGAGAGGCATAAGACAGGCAGCCATTCAGCGCTCCACTTTGTCTGCTGACAAAAAAGCCGCGCTCGCACTGCCAGCCTGGCAGAGAGACTCTGGTGTCAGAAGGGCCTGACGGACTCGAGCGCAACTTTTCCCCTTTAATCAGCGTGGTGACATAAGAGGCAGACGGCGAGCCAGTCATTCAGTCAGCGCGGAGTTTGATTAACCTAATCACCAGGCTGCCAGACTCCGAGCTCGTGATTGGGTACACAAACGCTCCTTGTCGTCGGCGTGTCATTAGCTTGTCGTTAGCCGCGGCCGCCTTGACGTGGAGCAGCGACAAGTCGGCCCTAAACACAGCAATCAGGGGATTAGAGTGCAGTTACAGCGAAGCCTCAACGGACGCCTCAGGCTGTGAGTCAAAGAGGGGGAAAGTCCAGCCTTATGACGCCAGCTCCACGTGGCCCGGGAGCGAGCTGTGCACGGGCAACGCCGCCGCCACGGAGATGATGAGAGGAAACGTTCAGTCACTTCGGACACTCGCGTGGTTTCCCGGATTCCAATTAGAGTGGCTGCAGCAATGACTTGAACGGAGGGACTCCACTGAAAATAAGTTTCACTCTCCAATTAGGTTTCCTTAATACGAGACCGGGACTCGAGCCCAAAAGCAGCACGAACGCAGAGCCTTACGCAACGGAGTCACGTTTGCAGCCGCAGCAGAGCGCCTGAGTGGCACTCGCAGATGATCATTTGTAATCAATTGTAATGATTGACAGTAATCACTTACTGTGCAAAAAGATCTGATTTATCAAAGACGACAACGTTATATGTCGAAGTGCTTTCCAGGGCCGCTTGGCTCGCAGGCCGTGCGCCACCACACCCTTGTTTCCTCGCGATGAAAAGCCCAGAGGACCGTCGGAGGACTTTCCAGAAAGTTGTCTCACGTCTGCGGAGGAAAGTGGCACGGACGCTTGTCAGGAAAAGCAGCGCCGGCGTTCTGCTCAAATCCGCTCGGATGGCGCGGTGAGTCAGATGGCGTTCGGGGAGCCTGACCCTCCGGAGGAGGGAAATTAATGCAAATTCAATATCTGGGGTCTCTTTGAAGTCCGTTTTTTGCACTTGAATGAGTGTGACAGAACCTGGAATGACCCTGTTGAAAGAGAGCCTTATTGGCGATGAAAGGAGTCGAAGGAGAAAAAAAAAAAAACGCCGATGACAATGGGTGAAGTTTGGAAGCGGCGCGCACGCGGCGGGTTCGTGTGTGTTCTCACGAGGCGACGCTCCAAATGTGAGATCAATGAGGACCGAGGAAGTCTGCTGCTTCAAGCCATTCAGACGCAAACACCCGACTCCAGCTCGGAACGTTTGGCCCTGTGCCCGGCTGGCGGCGTCCTCCTCCCTGACTCGTAACTTTTTTTGCCAGTTCGCATTCATGCCATTCGTGTCATACGTCACATACCTCACCGTGATGCTTTATAGTTCAAAGTAACAAGGACGTCGACTGGGGAACCGAAAAAAAAAGAAGTAAAAACATGTGGCTTTTGTTGCAGGAAGGAATGAACAACAGCATTCCTTGAGCGACCACATCAAAAGTCTTCCTCACCATGAGGCTAAATGAGGGCAGACGGCCCCGATCGCTCCTCCTGCCGCTAATTAGCCCGGTTTTAAAGGTGACACTTCTCCGACACCCTTTTCTTTTCTCTCCCCCCTCCCCTTCTCGCCGCCGCGGCCCGGCCCAGCCGAAGCTTTATCAAACGCGCGCGGCGTCTCTCGGCGTCCGACCGAGTGGGGACAGCCACACAGCACGCACAAAGAGGCATTGTCTGCTGGTGAAAATGTGGTTTACAGGCTCTGCTATAATGGCTTGGTGGTTGCTGGAAGCCATGCGCACTTCCTAATATTCGGCTCACATGCGATTTCATTTTGAGAGAAAGACCGAGCTGAGGGGCTTTGCCTTTGTGTGAGAAGAGAAGGGGGGGGGGGGGTCACAACTTATTTTCTGAGCTGACAGGCTCAGGCTCCTTTATCGCCTCCCAAACCCCCCCCACCCCCCACCCCCCTTTTTCCCCACTTTGGTGGCGCTACTATATTTGTGTGGGATCTCGAGCCATGGCAGAGCAGACGCAGGCTGCGTTGCCAGTCAAACGTGCTGGGCGCTGTCAGACTGAACGGCTTCCAGCGCCGGCGATCCGGCTCCTCTCCTCGTCAGCGGGAGCCGTTTGATCTGACAGGGAGACTCCATTAGAGACACTGTGACGTTGGGCTGCCGCGAGGCTGGACGGCTGCAGCAGTCAGAGCGGCCGCCCAGAGAGGAAAAGGTTTGCACACGTGCAGTCTGGTTGCAATCTCGGGTGTCTGTACTGCGTATCTATAAATGTCGCGGAGCGCTACTCGTCCTGCTCGGAGGTGCGTGTGGGTGGCTGAGCCGCTCCACTGGGCTGACGCATTTTCGAGGGGTTCTGTGAGGCAGCGACACAGCGGGCGCCGGCGTCACGACTGTGCGAGCGCGGCAGCCACGGCAAGGAGACTAAGCGAGGGGCTATTCGCTAAGTCGAGCAACACATACCGCTTGCCTTCAACACATACCACGCTTCGCCCTCAGCCTTACAGCGGTGATGACCTCACAAACCCACGCCACAGTCCAGCGCACGCCGGTGTCAGAGCGATGAAATTGTAGACGACGGTTTGATAAATATGCATCACTGGTTAGGCCACAGACCGGCGCTGCACGCCCTCCACTTCAAGTGGCTGCAACTCGCGCCGACCGGGAGGTGGACTCCACAGAGCGGCTGGATTTGCAAGTAGTACCGGAGGGTGGGGGGGGGGGGATTAGAAGTCAGGTCCGTCACCTGCTCGCGCTGCATGAGCGCTGTCGGAGAGGAGACGGGAGCGGGCGACTTGATGTGGCTCCTGTGTGCGATCGGGCGGCTGATGCGTGTGTGGCAGCTGGGCTCTGGCAGGACTCTGGCACGGCGGCTGCGTGGCAGTTAAACTGTCACTGGCAGGAACTGTAAATCTTCTGCAGAAAGTGAATGGAGCATGGCAGCCCTGCAGGTGTGCGTGTGTGTGTGTGTGTGTGTGTGTGTGTCCGCGAGAGAGTGCCTTTGCGTGTGCTGGCCCGACGCTGGGACTGTCAAAGTGCTGCATTTACCGGCCTTTCTATCTGTCCCGAGGAGCAATGCGCGATTTCAGCGGTGCACTTTTGGCAGAGTCAGAGCGAGAGAGAGAGCAAGAGAGAGCGAGAGAGAGAGCGAGAGAGAGAGAGAGAGTGTGTGGGTGTGTGTGTGTCAGTAGGGGGTGGGGGTGCTGTCACTTTGGCAACGCAACTGCACATATTGCAGCGATTACCACAGCGGAAAAATGTTTTTCTGCAACATGCAATTACTACAGATTACAGATTGCCGTCCTTGCATCAGAAGCTCTCGCCAGAAACGGAGAAACACTGTGCATTTGTGTGCAGTGTGTGTGTGCGCTCTGTGTGTGTGTGTGTGTGTGTGTGTGTGTGTGTGTGTGTGTGTAGTAACACACAAATAGACAGAGACAAAGAAAGATGAGAAATGATTACAGCTCACACTAAAAACCACCACTTAAAAAATGGGGGAGTTGACGTATTTATGAGACTCATTTAGATTTTAAAAACTTGTACTGACTTTCAGAGGTAAATAAAGGAAGAAAAATATATGATCGGCCCCTCAGTGAAACGAGCAGAGCGCAGACCCGGATACATTTTCTGGGCTTTTGTCCATCATCATCAACATTATGAAAAGCACACAGTGACATGCTCACGCTGGAGTCCGACTGCCACAATCCTGGACTTTTCATTCGGTTCCAGGTTACAAATCACCCCCGAATATCAAAAAGCTTCCTTTCAGGTCCCACTCAACAATATGGCCCAAAAGTGGTGCCCCGCAGCAAGGCAGGGCCCTATTTACAAACCCACCAGATCAAAACTCAACCCAAAGCGCTCCTATAATAGCACTGGGGCCTTTTGGTGAGCTTTGCCATCCAATGCTACTTTTAGTGGCTTTCCAAAGAATAAACAGGCCTGCAAAACCACATCACAGGCGGCTGACTGTCATCGTTGGGTGAGTGTACCCGACGGATGATGTGAGGGCGGAGCGACCGTGACACCGAGGTTTACGGCAAGCCCCCCACCCCCCCCGCCCCCTCCCCCACAACACCACCACCACACACCCCGACCCGACCCGCCCCGCCCCTCGCTTGCGCCGGGTGTGGGGTGTGCCGTCGAACTCCCACTGAAAGGACAGGGGGGGGGGGGGGGGCTGACCACGTTCAACCCCCGATCACAGTGAACCCACCGAAGGGGTTTCGTTGTGCTTTTCATGACCTCGATTGTGAGGAGGAGAGAACTGAGTTTTGTCGAGCATTAAAAATGGGATCCGTTCGGTGAGCCCCCAAAACTTTCATGCAGACTCGGCCGCAGCGGCTTTGTTTGAAAGAGCGGCGGAACGAGAAGTTCCGAGGTCTTCGAAAGCTCCATAAACAACATGAAGACAGGCCCCAATCTTGCATCTCAAGCACTCACGTCAACGGAAACCAACTGCATGTTTGAGTTTGCTGACCATACCTCCAGATGTCTAATATCTACAGGTTGGAACACAGAGACGGTGGGTCCAACCAGGGGGTCGGGGCCCCGACTTGCTCAGAGGTTGTTAAAGAGGAAAACAATTTGAAAGTGTAGCCCCCTCGAAAGAAATGAGAGTGCTTTTATTTTGAAGGCACCTGCTTTTGTGTTTTGGTGAGAGGAGGCGTGGCCACCACGGTTTGGCTTCACTGTAATGTTCTGCCAACTGGGCGTTTGTAGCTTTTTCTTAGAGGCCATCAGTGCCATCAGAGGAGAAAATAAAGGGGTTGGGAAGCAACTGGGACATTTAAAGTGCAAGAACTTAACGAACCGTAAAATGAAGCGTCAGGACAACCAACCGATGCTTGGTTGCTCTTTGAAAGTCCATTTACATTCAGCAGATAGAAACACAAACATCGTTGGAATCGTCCCCCCAACAGCCATTATGTTGTTCAATTGATTCGCGAGGCTTTAATAAGCCCTCGGCTCCGCTCTGCGCCTCTTATAAAAATGTAAGCAGAGTATCAAAGATGCATGAGACGAATGCGCTGCATCACGGGTCGCCGCGCCCGCGTAGAAAATTCACCGCTGGGTTCGGAAACGTCAGCGTCCTCTCCTCCCCGGTCAGGCTAAAGTCCAACCCGGACGCCTTCAAGGAATATCTGAATATCCAACGCTGACGCTCAAGTGAGTTACTGGCTCTAATAAATACCACAACGGAGCAGGAGGGGAAAAGTACAGTATAAAAAGAGGATTTTTAGGGCCATTAGGAGCTGAAACAAGGCTTGGAGTCCACAAAAGCAGCTCTGTGATCATTAGAAGGACCACAGACGACCTTGGCGGAGACGGAGCGACGTCCAAATTTATGTGATCAGAACTGTTCAATGTGTTTCCTATTTTCTTGTCTGAACATCAAAATGGACAAAAATGACCGCCAATTGTGATGTGCTGACACATTATGTAATCAAAATTTGAGAGAGAATCAGCCATCAGAGCGGCGAGAGCCCGAAACCCAAACAGTCTGTACCCACTCACTGTTGTTTAAAAGTTTCTCCATATACTTGTGTATATAAACACTCTGACGCTAGAATATGACTTGGCTTTGAGGGGACTGGCCCAAATGGCTTTGGTGGCTTACATCATGCTTGGAAGTCTAATCACAGACACTCTTGTCATATCAAGGCAGGGGGAAGGAGGAGAAAGAAAGAAAGAAAAAAAAAGTCTGTTTCTTCGCGAGCTACAGTTTAAAAAAATCAGAAAAAAGAAGAAGAAGAAGAAGAAGAAGAAGAAAAAGGAGGCAAGGGTAAACAAGCTCAGCGTTCCATGCAGCCGCCGCAGGCTTCATCATTCATACGAAAAAATACCCCAAGCCCCAAAAGTAGAGCTAATTTAATCCGGGAGGAATAAAACTTCCATTTCATAGGAGTCGTCCATTCAGAACGCTCATATTTCCACGGAGCAGAAACCCCCGGCTGAAATCCGAGCAGACACTTTTCGGAAGGAATGCATTCGGCGGGTTGAGGGCCAAAGCTTGCCCTGTAATTTGTGAATGTACAGAAATGTGTGACCGCCGCGCCGCGCCGCGGCTCCTCTAAAGATAGAAATCTTTGTCTTATGTCATCGCCGAACCTCAAACTATTTCTAATTGCCCCCATAGACCCCTTTCCCAAATGAATAGCTACCCATCCAAAGGCTTATGTGTGCACGTCTGAAAATAGCCCTGGAGTTTGCTCGGGCTAATAGATCATATTCATTAAAAAAAAAAAAAGAGGGGGGGGAAAAACCTTTAAAGGGATCTCCTCATATCTGAGACTGCTACTGCCTTCAAAGTGACTTTTAAGTGGCTCTGAGAGCAGCGTGGGTGGCATTTAGAGGCAGGTATACCTTTACAGGCCCCAAAGGCTTCCATTGCTAACAGGGGATCACACTCATATTCGTACTGAACCTTCAATCGGACTCATTACGCGGGACACCCAAACGTAGCGACGCTCCTGTGGGTTTCCAGCGCACGCTGTGAGCACTGTAAATCACTGGGATTAGCCGGAAGGCCTTTGTGAGTTGTGTTTAAACTGTGCTAAACTCCCTTAATGAGCCATCGGGTACACGATTTCTTTGAAAAGGATTACATCAGAGGTGGCCATTACCATGCATGCAGAGTCATTCATAGAAGGTTTGTTGATTTGTTGTCGTTTCGTCACGCTTGAGAAAAGAGAAAAAACACCGATAACACCAAGCAGCGTCTGCTTATACAGCCGTGATTCAGGCTTAATTCTCTCACGGACCAAATCATCACCTTAACTTTTCCTGGCCGACGTCAGGCGGCGACACGCGCAGTGTCAGATCTGGATTTCTTTGAGCGTTTTACAAAGAAGAGCCACACATTTGTAGTGAGCTCACAGACATGCAAAACATCACGCCCCGAACACAAGAGACAGACTGTTTCTTTAAAAGAAATGCAACTACTCTTAAATTCTCTGAATTCATTAGAGGATTTTTTTTTTCCTTCCCTTGACCCTGTTTTGGCTGTCACGAAAAAATGGTGTCAAGAACACGAGTTACTCGTAATTTGTGTCCCACAGTGGTCATGGACTTGCGAGTGACGGTGAGTTTCTCACAAGTTTTCGCTTGATGAGAACAAAGAGAGAGAGAGAGAGAGAGAGAGAGAGAGAGAGAGAGAGAGAGAGAGAGAGAGAGCTTTCTGAGAATAGAGAATCTGGACTGATGGAATATGAGATTCGACATCATGTCTGCTGGTAACTGACAACATACTGCTGGTGCGACGCCAGCAGAGTGCTGCTGGCACATTGCTGTTTGATGACGCTGAAAAAAGCCTCACAATGGCAAAGTTGATGGGTGAGCAGCGCTTATGTACAGTGTTGATGTTTCCCACCTTTCTAATGAGGGTCAACACTCTCACATTGGACTCTCGTTATGTGTCAGTTGTGAGGGGAGAACCCCCCCCCCACCCCCCATCGCTTGGTTGGTTTGTCCTCACCATCTGACTGGTTTCGCACACATTGGAGAGTTTGTTTTCTCAGCCTGGATTGCTTCAAAGAGGCCTTAACTAGCCATCACACACACTGTCACAAGCAGGTTTCATGCTCGTCTTCCTCATCGGCGCAGTTTCTTTCAATTTCCTTGTAAGAACATTTGAGGATTTCGATCATAAAGAAAAGGTCTCCGTTTTTTGTTTTTTTTAACTCGGAATCGAGGCCTCACGGAGCCGCGATGGGTAATTCATGAGGTGATTCCTCGATCGGAATCGGAGGGGGCTTCTTTCTCTTTAAATCCTCAAACAGTCGGGATCATCTGCGCCCTGGGCCCTTTTTTCGGCGGTGGTCCGGAGGTCTCGCATGTCCTCCAGGAGTTTGGTCTTGATTTCAGGCTCAGCCCACTTTGGATCATTAAAAATCATTCAGGGCCGCGGCTGGCTCCGTCTTGGGTGCCTGTGCGGCTGAAACCGTAGAAACTGCAGGCTGAAACGGCGGGGTCTAAATGTGACAGGCGCCCGGAGCGCGCATTACAGCCGAGCGGGGTGTAGCTGGGGGCGTGTGGTCATGTATTAATAACGAAGCCGAGCCGGAGGACAACAAAAATATCTCCAGCATCGTCATTGTCCCAGGCAGGCCGTCCTGGAAATAGAGGCTGCCTGGTGACTGATCTGATGATGGGAGGTGACTCTTCCTTCTTCTCTTGTACTTACAGTCGCAGCGTTTGGCCTGCTGCTGCCAAACACGTCGACTCAAACCTGCGAGATGAGGAGCGAGTCGTGACAGACTGTGAGACGCACAAAGTGGCGCCACCGGTTTTAAACACACTGAGAGGAGTGTTTGTTGTGAGGACTCCAAATTAATCTTGATTACTCGAAGCCAATTTGTGGTTGGAGTTTTTTCAAGAAGGTTCCTAATAGGCTCTAAAGAGCCATTTGGAGGTGGCATGTTTGATGCCTTCATGGTGTCTTTGTTTCGAACAAAGTGCTTTCTGATGCCACAGGACAAACCTGGGCACAGATTGCGCTGGCGGCTTCAGACGTGCTGAACAGAGTCTTTCAATTCGAGCGTTCCAAGAAATCTTAATTCGTTTGTTTGTTTTTTCAATTATTTCCCCCCAAAAAACATTCCCAAAAAAAGCCGCTTCCACACAGCCTGTCAGGCCAACGTAAGCATGGTGTCTCTGTGTCAAATAAGGTTTCTCGTGGAACAAATGGACTTCAGGTAAAATAAGCACACAAACAAACAGAAACACTGATGTTCCTGTTACTGCATCCTAAAAGCATGTAATTGAAAGATTAATGAAAAAGTTCAGACTTGTGTAACTTGATGTCACCAACATCATTTTTTTATCTGCTGTGTTCCTCTCAGTCACGTCTGTCCCCCTTTTCACCACCTTCTACTTCACAAACAAAACAACCATCAACCAGGTGTGTCAACAAGTAAACACGTTGATATTTCAGCGCCCCCCCCACACACACACACACAAAAAGGGCCTCAAACGTGTTTTTACATCAATAATTTGACTTTTGTCATCAGAAAGGACACTTGTGTTCCTCGTGACATTTTTTGTATGACTGCAACAATAATTACTTCGCAAAAGTCTGTTCATCATCATCGTCACCTTCATCTTCATCACCGACAACGGGGACGTTTGGCCACCTAAACTGATGCAGGGGCATAAAATTAGATGCATTTCCTGCGCCTGCAGCTGTGATCAGTGCAGAAAGGGTGCACATATTTAGGCAACTCCGATTTAATTGCTAACATTTATTTATTTGTCTGCAAGTAAAAAAAATTCTTGAAGGAGGAAAACACACGAGGAGCACGAACTCAAATTGTACTGGGAAAAAGGGGAGGTCGATTGAATGAACGCATTTTGATTACCGTTGATAAAAATTGAGGAAAATAAATAGATGTTCAGCTTTTTTATTTTTTTTATTTTTTTTTTTTACATCATAGAGGCAATAATTTAGACCATCTACTATCTTTCAACGATTCAGCAACCGTTTTTTTTCTCCGTTTCTACAGGTCAGTCCAGCGTCCACTTTTTATTTCTGTCGCTGTGGAAAAACTACCGAACTATTTTTTTGTTATGAAGCCAAAAAAACAACAAACAGAAAATTAAACTAATTTAAGGGACGGTGCAAAAAAGCCAATTCGCTCAAAAATCTAAGAGGCAGTGCATCAAAAAGCCATTGAATGTCTGTTTTTAACAAAAAAAAGAACAATTTCTGTGATCGCTGAAATCCACAGGAGAAAATACTTCAAATATTGACGCATTTAAAACGATATTTAAAAAAAAAATAAAACACTAAATACAATTATGGTTCATACAAAAATGCAAACATTTGGGTTTCTAAAAACTGCTTCTTTTTTCCTCCAGCCACAAATATCTCTGACAAACGGGATCATTTTAACGACTTCGGCTCGAGCCGAGAATAATTTAGATTTCCGTCGATCTGCGAGCTCAGATAAAAGTTGCCTCCCCCCCCCCACCTTCGCGGACTCGATGGCCGCCCTCGGAGCGGCTGAGCCGGCAGCCATTGAAAAGGCAAAAGCGCCAACTAGTGTCGGAGAGCGGCACGACGGCTGGGGGCGGCCGGGCTGCGCGCCGCCACCGAGCGCGAGCCGCCGGCGCTCGGGCTCCCGGTGGATCCCGCCGCCAGCACGACGCAACTCCTGGCTCCGCTGCGCCGTTTGATGTGGAAGAATCAGAGACGGTCGCCTGTTTGCTCTCAGGCCTCATTTAATTGACTCAATTAAAGCGATACGGATCTGTCTGTACCCCCACGGAGGTTGCTGGATGAAAAAAAAAAGTATTTACCTGCAAAGAAGATGCAAATCTAAATTAAAAAAAGAAAAAGAATTTCTAAACAGAAAATTTAGGAGGCTACAAAAAACAGGACAGAGGAGCCTGAATTTTTATTTAGACAAATTAGAATAATTTTAACTAACAACAGCTTAGAAAAGAGTGTTAAAGATCCATACGACTCATCTTGTCTTTGCTTTAGACTGAACTGTACTGTAGAAACTATATATTTCATAGTCAACATAGAGGCTTGCAGATAATTCTAACTGGCAACAGTGTGTCCAAATAAATTTCTAACATTGACACAGCAGCTTATTCTCACCTAAAAGGCGCAAAGATTCATGTTGGATTATTTCATATCCTGATAAATTACTTTTAAACTGCACTCGTTTGAATCCCGTTGCTTCCCAATTCGGTTGAGGAAAAAAAAAGATACTCGTGATGTCCCATAATTTCCCTCCGTTACGTTAACGCGCGTGTAGCACATAAAAGCAGAGAGAGGAGCGCAGATATGTATCAATAATTCAGCTCGTGTGTGACACCGAGCGCAGGGGGAAGCGGAGGGCTCTGATTGGTCGGAAGAAAACCCAACCCAGCAGACTCATTGGTGGAAGCCGTCTCCGCACTCCCAACCACTAAAGACTAAAATGACTCGGGTAAAATGATATCGCGGCACTCTGCACTGCGTTCAGCCTGGCGGCTCCTTCCTGCGCCCTGAAGGATAACTTTTTTTTAAAAGGAGACCCGACTTGGAGCGACGGCGCTGTTGCTGCCCGGCTGTTTTTTTCCCCTCTTCTCTGCGGCCGGGGATACGACAACTTTTTACGCACGTCCAGGAGACCGCGCTGCGCTCCGACCGCAGCCTAACTCTTCAACTCTGCATCGAGAACTTTATTTTGTGTGTGTTGAAAGCGCGTTTTTTGTGCGGTGAGATCTGAGGAGGCGTCTGGTTCAATCTGACTATTTACTCCAGATCTCTCTCTCTCTCTCTCTCTCTCTCTCTCTGTTTTGTTTTGTTGTTGTTGTTTTTTTAAAGTGACGCCGAAACCAAACAGGCGACTGGAGCGTCTCTTTTTCACAGCGCGGCTGGATTACCTGCTTTACTTCCAACGATCGGCGTCCGATTGGGACGTTCATTCGCTGACTTGCAAGTAGTCTGTGGTGTTGATATATTGTTTCCACGCGGCCCGAAAGTGTGCGGTAGATAAGAGGGTCGATAGAAGACTAAATCAGCACTGTCAGAGGCTCCGAGGCGCTTTTTTTTTGTCCGTTGTTTTATTTTTTGGTTTGTTTTTGCTGAAGCCGGTGAAAGACAGAACAACCCCGATGTTCCTCTGGCTGACACATCACTTGCAGATCATTTAGCCCCAGAGCCACGCCAGAAACTGTTTCTGCTGAGGTTGAGAGCCTCTCCTCTCGCCCCTCTCTGCGCTCTCCTCCATCCTTTCCGCACTCACACAGTGGACTCATAAAAGCAGCGGGCGTCTGGATAAAAAAACAACCAACCAACCAACCAAAAAAAAAAAAGAAACCTCACACAAGACGAGAGCAACTTTTCCTTCCGAAGACTTCAGCTCCTCTGATACTCCCCAGTCAGGTGGCACTGACCCAAGCTGTTGTGATGCATATTCCCGTAGAGCCGCCCACCACCAGACAGTTCACGCCGCCCTCCACGTCCTTCCCCTGCAGTAAGCTCAGAGACGGCAACGGGGCCATGGCCACCCCGGGGCCCCTCAGGTCAAGACCGGACACCAGGAACGTGGTGGACGTCCTGGCGGACCACGCCGGCGAGCTGGTCCGCACCGACAGCCCCAACTTCCTCTGCTCGGTGCTGCCGTCCCACTGGAGGTGCAACAAGACGCTGCCGGTGGCTTTCAAGGTGATCCGCTTTTATTCTTGTGCAATCAATCTACATGTGGGCCACTTTGTGGCAACTGCGCGAGGAAAAGCCCAACTGATGAAGAGCAGGAAAAATACCCGATGGGACTTTAGTGGGTCGTTATTTTTGAATACGACTTAGGCGGACCTTTGGCTTCCTGCATTTATCTGAAATTACTCTATAAAATTACAGCGTGACATTATTTTTAGACAACAGAACACACACAAAGCAGCTCCAAATTGGCACATATTAAAACCAAAGGGAGTGAAAAGCAAAACCAATAAAAAAAATCCCCTGATGATGGGTTTGTTTTTTGTTTTTTATCATTCGGCCTTTTTTATGGATTAGAATTTACGGTGATCTGTATTTTTGTACAGAAGTGCCCATTGTTTGAGGCAAGCGTGAGGGTCAGCTCCAACGAGAACGCGGAATGAATAATATTAGTGATAAAACACACACGGAAATGCGTGTTGTGACTTCCCCTCGCTTTTTAGTTTTAAACGATAAACTGTAGCGTTGAAAGGAGGTCCGTTCGAGAAAAAAAAGAAGTCACGGCAATAAAGCCCATGCCGTGGTTGGCGTTGTTGACATTGTGGCAAAACTGAAAAGATAGCTGCACTTATATTATGGGAGGGATGCGGTTTTGCGCGCACGCTGTGTACATTGGGGTTTGGTGACCCAGAGTGACCGCCGGCTCGCCCTCTCTTTCTCTCTCTCTCTCTCTCCTTCTCCCGCGTGCGCAGGTCGTGGCGTTGGGCGACGTCCCCGACGGCACTCTGGTCACCGTGATGGCCGGGAACGACGAGAACTACTCGGCCGAGCTGAGGAACGCCTCCGCGGTGATGAAGAACCAAGTGGCCCGCTTCAACGACCTGCGCTTCGTGGGCAGGAGCGGACGAGGTGAGCCAACCTCCGAAACTCTGCGCGCGCGTGCACGTGTGCGTGTGTGTGTGTGTGTGTGTGTGTGTGTGTGTGTGTGTGTGTGTGTGTGTGTGTGTGTGTGTGTG
>JASSRZ010000051.1:2356977-2368648 GCA_032164315.1 Malacoctenus gilli | reverse complement strand
CACACACACACACACACACACACACACACACACACACACACACACACACACACACACACACACACACACACAGGGACACACACACACGCGCGCACTTTTCGTGCTAGTGTTGCAAGTCTGCGAGTGCCCCAGACAGACAGGGTAATTAAGAGCTCATTACAGTGCATGCAGTGACAGGATTCCTGCGCGCTGGCAGACGCTACATTGGCTGCTTGTTTTTGTTCTTCTGTGGCCACAGGTAAGCCTGCTAGACATGTGGAATGATTCTCAGCGAGGGCGGAGGGACTCGGTGCCTGCCTGCCTGCGTGCGTGCGTGTCTGTGTGTGTGTGCGTGCGTGCGTGCGTCTTCAAAAAAGCGTGGTTCAAGCTCGTGCAGTCAAGCAAATCCGACAATCAAGTGCTAAATTGTTATTCTGGTTTTCAAAACCTCAAGTGAGCTACATGTGTACGCTGTGTATCTGTGGGTGGCACTGTGCCCCCTTTCTTAGATATAGAGTGAAACTCATCCACCGAACATTGAAACTTCACAGAGCTTTTTGTTTTCACAAACCAAGACCAAGTGTGCTTTTCCAGACTTCAGGAGAGCAAACAGCTGAGCGAAAATTAGATTTACGTCTGAGAGAAAAACGGGGAAAACAGGTTCCACTTTCCGATTAATCTATGTCAAACACAAGACAGAACTCAACAAGCCCCTGGCACGGCCTCTGACAGGGCGCCCAGAAGAAAGGCGCCCTTTCAACTGAAATGCGTTTCAGCAGCGAGCGCGAAGCGGGGGGAAGAAAAGGAGCGCGGCATCAATTGAATCATCCGGGAAAAGAAAGTCCTGGCACTTCTGAGGTGGTGTCGTTTAACGTGTTATTTGTTCAAACACCTGTGTGTTCCCCCCTCAGAAGATGAATATCGCAATACGAGCATAACGTTCCACCATCAAGTCAAGTACCTGGTGCTTTGATGAGGGCCTGGAAGTCTGCGTGGCTGTCAGAAAACCTCCAGTAAAGCCTCGCAGACATAATATATCACCCACTTACTCAGCCTCTGTCCTGCAAAGCTTTCCTTTAATGACACTTCCACACATGCGAAGTACCTCTGGCCTCGTCCTGCACACGCATCTGCTGCAGCTGTGCCTCAGCCCAGCTCAGCACGTCCAAGCTGCGGCCTCTGGACTCGGCCGAGCTCGAGAATGTCCCGTTTGAAGGGGGACCAGCCCGCCTCGGCCCACAGTGACCACACTGTTTGCTCCGCATAAACAAGCCGGCCGGCCCCCCCAGGTTCGAGGCGGCGCTCTGCCACCGCCGCCGCCGAGAGGGGCTCGGGCTAATTCACACGTCCAGAGTGACATGATCAGCCAATTAGAAGCCAGGGCGAGACAGGAAATTAGCGCCGTCAGGTAGCCGCGGCGCGGACTATCCAGTGCGGCCGTCACGCTCGCCGGGTTTCCTGCCGGTTCCTGCCAAACGCGCGCAGGAAGCCGGCCATCTGAAGCAAACACGGGCGAAACAAGCAGCAATCTGGAGCAGTCCTTTAGACACTCTGTTTTACTTCTGCTCTCCACTATTTACACAGTATGTCAATGGCCGCCGCGGAGTTTATTTGTTACGGTGCCCGAAAGCTTCACTTGTGGTTACTCTCGCTTTGCGAACCTGAGAAGAATAATTCAAACTGAAAACATTTCTGTTCTTCCCAAAAAAGAAAAAGAAAAGTCGTTTGAAGCCTCCTCCTCGGTGGAAAAAAAAAATGTAAAAAAAAAAAAAAAACACAAAGAAAAAGAGAAGTGAGAGCAAGCTGTTTTTTCACCAGACTCAACTGTTTGTGTAAGTTATAATTTCACATCAGAGTCGGGCTGGGTTTTACATTTCGGCAATTACAGAAACTACATGAGTGCCATGAACAGTCTCTATTGAGTCTGGGGAGAGGGGAAGGGCGGGTGGGCGGGCGGGCGGACGGACGGACGGACGGCGGGCTCTCAAAGAGAACATAGGATTTTTCAGGCCGCGTGTTTGTTTTTGCTCACGTTATAAGTGAGGGCTCAAAAGACATATCAAATGTCCCACATAGCTGAGCCAAGGCCGTGTTCCTCCCCTCTCTAACACGCTCCCTTTTCTCCCTCTCTTCCACTGGCTGGCGTCGCTCGTTCCGTCTCGCTCGCCCCGCTTACATTCTCTCCCCGTTGCGACGCCCGAGGCCCGAGCGAAACAGGAAGCCGGCACAAGGACCGGCATTCACTGTGTCTCAATGACACGCTTCATTACGGCGGGAGCGCTGCGCGTCTCCGAGGCGTCGCTGGAGCCCGAGTCATGAGGACGGACGCCATTTTGGCTCCCGCGCCTCGTCGGCGGGCCCCTTTCATCTCCGGCGCGCGCTTTTAAAAAAGCACCGCTTGTGTTTGTTTGCGTCCCCCCCCCCCAAAAAAAAAACACGCAGGCGCCGCCCCAAAAGTCGCTCGCGAGTGACGCGGACGCTGCTTCTTCGCATCTGAGCTCCCTGCCCCCCCCCCTTCCCGCTCCTCTGCTCCGCCCAGGGGGTGGGGCCTCCTATTAACAGGGGTAATCTGTGCCTCTGGTATTGACGTTGTCTGCCGGCCAATCAAAATATTTGAAGGAAATGTTTATTTTCTTGAGCGAATCGCACCAGCTGCTTGCGAGCCTTTCTGAATAAGGCCATTTATGTGTAAGAATTTGCCATTGTGAGCCATCGTGTAGGACCTCTCAGTTACCGAGTGCTGATTTGGGCCTTTGCGAAGGAAGTGGAGGAGCTCCAGGGAGAAGCTCGGCTCTTACACATGCTGAGTCCAGTGTGGCTATAGGTGAACAGCACAGCCCAGCATATCACCCCCGCCCCCCCGCCCCCCCTTTCAACATTTGGCATCCTTCTCCATCCTAATTGCCGCTACAGGAGGCTGGGAGTTTACTATTTTGCGGTATTGCAACAGAAGGAAGGCCAAGCCAAGAAGAGGCTGATTGCTGCTGTCACTAAAAGTAAAACACCCCGAGAAAAATTGGATAATACTTTTGAAATTTCCTGTCAGAGGGATGAAAATATTTACACACTTGATGAAAAATTAGAAAGAATCAACATTTTTGTGAACGGCGCCGACGTCTTTCCTATATGTTGTGCCCATGGGGCTGTAAAACACTTGCAGATATTCATTGGCGATGCTTAGTTAAGCCCTGCTTCGGCCTGTGCGTCTCTGTAGTTTACGGTCCGTGGCTCGCACTGATCGACCGCCAAATAATCGACAGTTTAGATCTCGTGCGAAAAGTAAAACGGGGAAACGAGGGCGGCAATGGAGGCGAGAGAACGAAGAGTTGGGTTAAGAAGAGGATGTTCGTCTGTCTTTGTGTGTCTGAGAACGTTTAGGATGACTCAGGTTCAACAAGGAAGTCTTCAGGCAGCGCGGGTGACGCAATGCGTCAATTGCTCAGCTTCAACCCCGTCTTGCTTTGTTTTTTTAACCTCATTGACAATACAGAAGCAGACAACAAAAGGCAACAGAACCTCTTTGTTCTTTCCAAACGTCAGGGCCCAAAATGCTGTTCAGAGGCATGCGGACTTCTGCACAACACATGTGAGACTGCGCCTGTCCGCCGAGCTTCGGGCAGCTTGTCTTGTAACAGCTACACCGTCTCAGCCCCGTAGCAAACAGCCAACTGTTTGTGTCAGTCCTGCTGCGGTGTGGCCAGCGGGTGTGAAGCAGGGTCCCACGCGCTGGGCCAGCAGGTCCCCGGCCCTCCCCTCCGCTTCCTGACAGCTCGGCGGGGACGGGCGAGCGCGCCTCTCTGCTGTCCGTCCAGCGTCTCGTCTGAACGGACCCAAAAATATCTCGTATGCGCCCACCAAGCATGTTTTTCCATCCCTGGTCCCACCCGGGTGTGAAAAACCGCTCCTCTTCTTCCCAGTCGTCGCTGCTCGGTCAGCAGAGAGCCGACCTGCGACAGGAAGACACGTCTCCAAAACCGCCAAATGTCAGGAGAGGTCTGACTCGTCTGCAGTGGGGGGGGGGTTTAAATTTCTAAGACCCTTGCAGTGACTTCCGTGCACGCAGACACCACGCTTCCTCCTTCTTGTGACTTTTTTTCGTTCATACACAAACACAACTCCTGAAAGGTCCGAGTGTTAACCTGTGGTTTGCATTGTGTCTCACCAGCTCTGTGGCAGGAGCAAATGGACACCCCGGCTCTGAAGACGTGCAAGGTGGAGGAGGACCTGAGACCATGGCCAGGTGAGACATTAAAGCGACATGGCACTGAGGCCGCTGGGTCTCAGGGACGAGTGGGGTGTGAAGTCAAGGAAAATGAGGGGAGGAACTAACGCCCCCCCCCCCAAAAAAACTCAGATCCGTACACCTCAGCAGTGCACCCTGACGTTTCAAACGCCTGCCTGCTCTAACTTTTTCTTCATGCCTTGACTTTCTCGATTTAATTATCAAGCGCCAATTATGGAGAGCTCAGACGCAGCCAATCCCCGCGCGCGAGGGTGGGTGAGGTCACTTCGAAGCAACGGCCGTGATTACCGAGCGTGCAAAATACAGAGGAGATAATGGAGGCGCTTTGTACTGCCAACGAGAGATCACACCTTCCAAATTGCACCTCATCACACGCGTCTCAAAGCGAGCCGGCGCTTTCTAAACTATACTATTTTAATTAGAGGACACCCCGACAGCCCCTTTCATTCGAAGCGAAAAAAGGCGGGCGCGAGGAAGGGCGTGCCGTTTGTTGTGACAATTTTGGAGCGTGTTTGGTTTTTGCCTGTAGGGGCCGACTACCAGAACATTCCTGAAAGGCCACCACCCTGCTTTCTCTTTCTGCTCCGGCTTTCCCCGCGCTCTTTTGGACCCGCGCTGCCGCCTAATAGCCCACTCAGTCTCCCGTCCGTCCCCGGTGCAGAAACCACACCAGACGCGCTGACTCATCCGCTCACACGGTGATGAGGACCCGCATACATGCAGGCACCGAAAAGAAAAGACGCGGCGGTTTTGGCGCAGAGACCTTGAGCCTTTTTGGCCCGTTTTAATGAATTTAACATGACGACGGAAACAGAAAACAGAGAAATGACAGGCCGAGCCATGAGTTAGAGGGAATTACGGACCTACGTACGTCACTGTTTGTGCAGGGCATTTTCTCGCTTCAGTGCGAGACATTCACAATACTGTGCGAAATGTGATTGACAGGCAGTGGCGAGTAAAAAGTATATGTCAGACACCTGAAGCGCGAGCTCCCAGTGCCGGGACGTCCAGACGGAAAGAGAAAATCTGACACAAACTCAACAGTGGGGAAGAAAACTTTGACACCTTTATCTTTCTAATACCAGGGTGTGTGACTGACGTCACGCCAGCGGCTCCGGCAAGTCACAAAAGATTTACTTAACAGACGTATTCATCATGTCACCTTGCTTGTTGATGCATTAGGGAAATATCAGGTTTTCTGTCATCACAGACTCCTCTCACTCTCGCTTGGACTGCATGTCCCAAGTTGGGGACATGCAAAGTCCCCGGCGCTCACATGATGAAGTGTTAACATGGACGGAGAGCGTCTGGGGCTGGTGACCATGGCTGGCGCAGTCCAGAGGTGATTATCATTTGCATCCGACATGATGCTCTGGCCTCAGCGCCTCGGCCATTGAATAAACACCTGGAGATCATTTGGATCTCCTATTCATCACAGCGGCGGCGGCGGCGGCGGCAGCATGAGGCCGTCCCGTCGGCTTTGCTCTGTCGTCAAACGCGACACCTCAACTAAGCAGTGTCTGCTGCTCAAACCACCCAAACAAGTCGGTAAAGTAACTCTGAAGCGAGCTCTGGAAGGCGGTCTAGCCTTTTCTCCAAAAAATAAAAACAAACCCTGCAGCGCAATAATGCAGCGTGTGCGGATGATTTCGAGGTCAGTACAACAGAGGGGGTGTTTCCACGTCTCGCCTTTTTTTCCCCCCTCTTTCACCCTTTTACTTCCCTCCACTTATTTGCCTGAGACACCATTCCCTCGGCGCTGGCCGTCACAGTTTGCATCAAGCCTGAGTAAACATTTCACAGGTGAGCGCCTGGATTTGCATCACCATCTTGCCAGCCCACCACATTCGGACACACACACACGCACGCGCAGACGCACACACACACACACACACACACAAACACGCGGCCGCCCCAACCCTGCCCTTGTGTTCGCAACCAAAATCAGTTTCTCCTGTAAGCAAATGAGACAAACCTCCTGCCATATCTTGGTTACACGCTTGAGTGTGGACTAGTGGACTTCTTGAGCAAAGCAGACGAGGCGGAGGGCCGCTTCGGGGTCGAGATGGACGTGCGTGGCGCTGGGCTCCGGCGCTTCAGGGAAGAATAAGAGTGTTTGGAACACGATGTTCCCTTGACAAAGACCCTGATTTCTCGCCGCCCCGCTTCATAGACTGGGAACAGACAAAGGCCTCTGCCAGCGAGCCCTCTGGGGTCCATCCCTTCTCCTGTCCCAGCAATTTCGTCAACACGTTTCAGATGAGCCTAATGGAGATCATGTGTGGTTTTGCGCCGCAGAGGTTACAGGCAGCTACCACTCGGCGAAGCCCCCTCGCTGCCAAAGATACACCACCGTTACCACGGCCACGACAGCGGAGGCCTGTACTTATACTAGGTGGGGGAGGGTGGGGATGCAGGAAGGTATGCGACGGGGTTGAGCTGGAGAAAGAGCAGACTGCAAAACGTTTGCTCCTCAATTACAGACGGGTTTGTTTAGCCCTCTCCTCCAGAGGGAGCTACTGTACTGTGAGGAGCGTTCGGCGGCGGCGGTGGCAGTGGCAGTGGCGGCGGCGGGCTCCTCCTGGCCCCCGGCCAAGGAGCCAGAGACTGCACAAGCCCATTAAGGTGTTGTGATAAGTGTCCAGTCCAGTTTCCCGTGACAGAACACAGGAGTCGATCCCCACCGCAGTTTAGACAACACGTTTCCACCGGCTTCAATTAAATGGAGATCATGTGCGGGGGTGGGCCCCCCCGGCGGCAGCAGCCAGAGCCATCATGTCCCCCACGCCACAGATCCCCCCTCCCCTACTTCACCCCCCGAGCCTAAATTTAGCACAGACAGGGAGAGATGAAGGGACAGACAGGGAGAGGGAGAGAGGGAGAGAGAGAGAGAGAGAGAGAGAGAGAGAGAGGGGGAGAGGGAGGAAAAGCTTTTTGGGAGTCCGGTAGGAATTAGTAGGCTGACTCCACTTCACCCGAATCAACAGCAGCTGAAGGCTTGGATTTTCCTCGCGTGAAATCAGATACGGAGTCCGACTCCAGAGCCTCGTGGAGTCTGGAAAAAGAAACAGCACCCCCCCCCGCCCCCAACTCTGCCGCCAAACTCCCTCATCCCAAAAAGAATAGGAAATTCGACTGCAGAAAAACGTGTTGGCGAGGGAAAAAAAGCAAGACTGCAGCAGGGGCCGTGGAAATTGCAAAGGAACAGATTTGCTTCCTTGTTGGTTTTTTTTTTGGGGGGGGGGTTTCCTCGCAGCAGAAAATGGACCCAGTTCTCCAGACATAGGGAAAAGACATTTCAACGAGACTGTGGCACGCAAGTTTGGCATTCTCGCCCCCCCTCAGGGCTGTGGCGTGCAAGCTCTTGCTATTTCCCAAATACAAGCTCTCTTTTCTCTGCCATCCAAATCCACATTTTACACTTGCAGTCATGTGGCCACATCGGACCCATGAAAGCCACATGCGCACAAACAAACACCCATGAGGTGCGCGGGTGTGTGTCCGCGTTTGTGCGCGAGGGTGTGAGTGTGTTCGTATGTATACAAGTGGCAGGTGTGGACGGGAGCACCGCGCATGTTGACATCAGGTATGAGGAACTCTTCCGAGTCATCCTGGCGCACAACCAGAGCGAGGGCGTTGCACACCGAGAGCGTTTCAGCCTCACCTCAACCTCCTTCCAAAAATATCCAGGCATCATGCGACAAAGACCGAACATGTTCGACTCGTCAGGCGAGACCGAAATTTTCACACCTTAACGTGAGAACAATATTGGAGGCTTGGAAGCTCAAAAGAAAGAGAGAGAGAGAGAGAGAGGGAGAGAGCGAGAGAGAGAGAGAGAGAGAGAGAGAGAGAGAGAGAGAGAGAGAGAGAGAGAGAGAAAGAAAAAAAACAAACATAACCGCAGCCGCAGTTTGTCATCTGGCAGGTTTCTGCTTTGAAGTACTGTTTCCTCACTGGCTTTGTGCTGATGGATGAGAGTACTACCAGTCTGACGGCGGAAATTAGAGGCCTAATTAAAGTCCGGGACTGACAAAAAATAAACGCTAGATGGGGTGAAATAGGTTCGTAGTCGCTGCTCAGTGTGTCACAGGTACGTGAGAGTGTGTAGGGACAGCAGACAACGTGAAAAACCTGCCTCGTTGTTTCCTTGTTTTCGAGTGAACATTTCTTGTCAAGAACTTCGATTTATTCTAACTGCAGCGATCTGTTTTTGCAGTATGGCAGCCTTAAATCCCCGCGATTCATCGCAGCAACTAAAACCCTTTCAAAACATTTCCACTTCCCTCCTTTTCAGCTGTATTGATCAGAACGTGTCCAGTGACTCTGAGCTCCTACAAGCCGCGACCCGTCATATCGCGCGTCGCAGCGGCTCCGACAACACACCCAGAAACATTTGGCTTTCCCTCCGCCGCAATATTCCCCTTCCTGCTCACACCACTATCTCTCAGATGATCCGATTGGGACTGTCTCCCCAGTTTGATGTACGATCAGTTGTACAACATCGCTACGAGCTGTCGGTATTTATACAAAGCGCCTCTCAGGGCTGACAATGCTTCTTTTCATTTGCTCGGAGAAAGACCGAAAGCTGTACGTCGCGCCGCTTTTGAAGGAGTGGTAGGAGGGCCGTGGTGGTGGACGGGGGGGGGAGGCAGGGGGGGTTTCATAACTCCGGTCTTGTGCACGGGGCTGTGGGATGATGTGCTGTCAGTGCTTGATGACCGTTATTAGGCAAAAAAATGTCTCAGTTCATTACTTTGAGCAAACATTTCCACAGACCGGTCGGAGCGCAAGAAACGCGAGCTCAGAATCGGGGGGCTTTGGGAGGTCCGGTGGTCTGGAAAAGAAATGGAGAAATCTCGGAGCCCCTGGATTCCTAACGGCTCCGTGTCTGGGTCTAACGTTGTGTTTGTTGTCTTTTCGGCCGCAGGGACAACGGACATCTTCCAGCAGAGGACGACCTTCCCGTCTCTGTCGCCGCTGACTGACCCCCGCTTCTCAGACCCCCGCATGCACTACCCCGGGGCCTTCCCATACTCGGCCAACACCTCCAGCACTGGCATCAGCGGCCTCAGCATGTCCGCCTCCTCAAGATATCACACCTACCTGCCACCGCCTTACTCAAACAACCAGTCCCAAAACTTCCAGTCCAACTCCTACCTGTACTACGGCACAGGCTCCGGCTCCTACCAGTTCTCCATGGTGGCGCCGGGGAACACCGGCGGCGAGCGCTCTCCGACCCGCCTCCTCTCCTGCTCGGGGGCCGCCGGCGCCGGCGGCGCCAACAGCCTGATGACCCCGGGCCTGAACGCCCAGAGCGAGGGCGTGGAGGCCGACGGCAGCCACAGCAACTCCCCCACAGCCATGAGCGCCTCGGGTCGCCTGGATGAGTCCGTGTGGAGGCCCTACTGACTGGCGGACGACGGGTGCACCGTTAGATGCGTGGGGGAGGAGGGGGAGGAAGAGGGGAGAGGAGGATGAACAAAACAAAGCTGAACACTGAAAGAAAGAAAGAAAGAAAGAAAGAAAGAAAGAAAGAAAGAAAGAAAGAAAGAAAGAAAGAAAGAAACCCCCCAAAAAAAGATACATGCAGCATGTTTGTCTTTTATTTCCGACACACTCGCTTTAAGAGACTTTCCGCTTTCAAGACTCCCACTATTTTGTAAACCTGGTGCGAAACTCCTGCCCTGCGCTGAGACACGGACTCTTAAAGAACTCCAAAAGCCATACGAGACGAGACGACAATCAGCGGAGAGTGTAAATAGAAGTAAAGCTAGAAAAGGATAACAAAGCCATTGTGACGTTCAGGATCGTCCGCCTGGGGACAAACAGGTCGACGCATCAAAGACCAGTGAACACACAAAAACAAAAGGCTGACGACTGGTACAGCTGATGAACTGAAAAACCACAGCAGACATTCATCAAACGGACCGATCCAACTCACTTGTGTTGTCTGGGGGGGGGGGTTGGGCCGGAGGGTGGAGGGTTGGTGAGGGTGGGGGGGGAACGCCTCCCGACATCCTCGCGGCGCATGGCTGCACTGTTGTAGCATTCAGGCCTCGAACGCTTTACCTTCTGCAGAGCAACCAAATAAATAGACTGTTGTGAACACGCCAGTCGATCACAGCACTTCCACCTTGTTGCCTAATTTATTGCCCCGACTGGACGCATTTTGGTGCTACGGCAGGACGGGGAGGTTTTTTTCCCCCTGCGCGACTCGCCGCATTATCGTGAGAATAAGCATTTTAAACTGTCGCGTTGCGAAAGATGGATTCTCCTCTGCTGTGTCATCGGCGTCTCGTTTTTCAAAAGAGGACAATGGCCGATATTTGGAGGAATGTAACAGGCGAAAGCAGAGGGGAATTTATTGGGGGGAGTTCTTTTTAGTTGCCTTTAGGAATGTTGGAGTCTTGCTGTCTCTGTCCTCTGGTTTATTTTCCCCCTTCGATTTCTTATTCCAGCCATTTTCTTAAAAAAAAAGAAAAACAAGAAAAAAATGAAAGAGTCCTAGTCTGGTGGTTTTTCAACAAGATGACACGGTTTACTTTTGATATTTATTTGAGCCAAATTTAGAGGAAATGTATACATATACCCAGAATCCTTAAAGCATTTCTCTCGACTTTTCCTTTTATATATATATACACATACAGTATATATACCATGTTTTGTTGTTTAGTATAAATTTGGAATTTGTGTAATATATTGCAACTAAATTATGAAAAAAACAAAACCTTTAATGTAATTATTTTGCCTTCCAATGTAGCTTTGATGCACTAAAAAACTTTTATTCCGAATGAACTTTGCCCATCAGACTCTGTCGGTGAAAGAGAGCTGTAATCCAATCGATTTCCAAACTGCCTTTTTTCTGCGCTAAGAAAAAAAAAAAGAAAGAAAGAAAAAAAAAAGCCATACGCTTCATTATTGCACTATGTTTAACCTTTGGTTTCTCGTTGTTTTTTGGATATGTATTTACGAATACCTAAAAGTGTGCGAAGCTGAACATGAACTGTCCCTGCGCGCGTGTTTCTCCGCACACGTCGACGTCTACTTGACGAGTTTTTTTTTTTCCTTCAACCAAATGATAGTTGCATTATTAGACGCACACATTTCTGCTCCACAGGTGTGTGCGCTCACATCCTCTCCAGTCCTCAGGGCTTTTCTCGTTGCCCCCCCCTCCCCCCCCAACCCCTCAACCCCACCCCTGCAGTTTAAACATGTGATCCCACTCCTGCTGGAAGAGGGGAGGAGTGAGGATGAAGGGAGAAGGAGAAGAGGTGTGGTCGGAGTGGTGTCTGTTTACCACTGAGGGCAGTTATGCAAAAAGAAAGGAAAAGGCATAACCTTCCTTGTTGTGCACGGCTCCCTTTGTTCTGGATGATCAGCGCTTTGAAGCCTTTGTGGCGCTAAGTCCGGGGGGGGGGGGGGGGGGGGGGGGGGGGGGGGGGGGGGGGG
>JASSRZ010000051.1:2329327-2340041 GCA_032164315.1 Malacoctenus gilli | reverse complement strand
CACACACACACACACACACACACACACACACACACACACACACACACACACACACACACACACACACACGTCTGTCTGCCTGAGTCTGGGCAAATTTCCTCTCTGTGATTTACAAGTGTAGACCGTGTCTCAGTGTGCAGCAGTGAGCTGGGAGCAGAGAATGTCTGAGGCTGAAATGTGACACTTTAATGATCTGGAGAGCATCCAAAAACTCAACGCCCCCACACCTTCTTCCCCCCCCCCTTCTCCTTGCAAAACTTGGGCTGCAGTCAGCCCCGCAGAATAGACTTGTTTGTGCTTTTGAAACAGTGGGGAGCTGGCTGAAAAACATCATCAAGCCAACGGCAACAGGGTGTCTTGAGGGGAGGAGGTGGAACCGGCGGTGGGCGGACACCCACATGAGACATTCCTCGCGGAGAGCTGCCTGTAAACAACCACACTTTGGCCCAGGGGGGACCAAAACTTTCAGTCTCAAAGTGTTCATCTCCGGATGACCGAAGTAGCGAAGTCACGGAGGTGCTTCTGCCGGCCCGCTCAAACTAGCTGGATAATAAACAGGTCGACCTCATCAACATGTATTTTAATCATCATTGTGAAGAACAACTGAGGTTATAAATCAGTTGACACGAGCAAGTGGAGCATGGAAATAAAATTGAGCTCTGCAAGGAAGATTTATTTGCTTGTGTACTTTTTTGTTTGATGGAGCCTGTGGTCTCTCTCTCTCTCTCTCTCTCTCTCTCACACACACACACACACACACACACACACACACACAAATCAACTGGTGCCCCTTCGTAGAATGCAGGGGGATTGCGTTGAGGGTCTTGCAGCCGAGACGCGCTCTTTGCTCCTGCACGCCCCCTACTGGCTCAACCGTGTTTCTACATGGTCAGCAGCAGCAGAGCAGTTTGATGGAGAGTCCGAGGAAATCGATGACAGTGACACGTTTCCATCCATAGTTTCAAACTCAAGCCCCAAAGTGAAAGGAAATCACACGGTAAAAACACAAACATGATTGGCTGCACAAACATCACCATGTGGCCAAGTTTACAAGAAGTGAACACATGCTGTTCTCAGGCGACACAAGAACCTCACCGGCAAAAGAGTCTGTGTGCCAATAGGAAGTTTATTTTATTTCATCAACAATGTTAAAAAAAAAAATGAAATGAACAAAAACAAAGCCATGACATAGCTTGGAGAATTCCTTTTCACAAAGACATACTCTCGTTGCAAAGAACCGATTTCTCTCTCTAAAAAAACAAAAGAAACAACCCTTACTGCAAAATATCTGCAAAGACAAAATAAGTAAGGCAGAGAGGAGGCGTTTAATCTAGAACTGAAATCCAAGCGGGCGGGAAACCGCCCAGTTTTCCTCTAAATTCCGATGAAACACAGTAAAAATTTTATACATCGCCACCCGAGCAATGAAAACAAATATTTACAATTCCTTTATTCTCTTTTTTTTCCTCCTCTCTAGTCAGATTTGTTTCATGACAAATATCTGAGAAAAAACAAAACAAACAAACATGGCAAACGGGATAAAAACAATCGCTGGTTTTGCTTTATCCACGCTAAAGCACTTTTTGGAGCTACCGTGTCATAGCATACATTCGCTACCGTAGATAAGGAACCTCCTCTCACTGCAGAGGAGGTGAGATTGGAGCAGGCGTTTCGATGCTACACTTCATCATAAATATATTAAATGCAGGCTGCACATAAGCTTCTGTTGCGAAGTGTGTGGTTCCAGGCCTGTGGCCCACGATGTGTGTTCCTCATCACGAACTGGTTGAACAGACACTCTCTACGGCAACGTGGTGATCAAACGTCTGGGCTACATGTGGTACTCGGGGGGGGGGGGGCCCCTCAGGTTCTTCCCGAGTCCTGCAGCCGGTCACAGGAAAGTTCCTACAGTTCTACTTAGCAGAGCTACCACACTGTTGCCCAAATAAGGCAGGCGAGGACATCAGAGCACAGACACCAGGTAGCGTTACCTGCGGTTACAATTCCTTTGATTTATTTTAAACAGCGCCACATTAAAAATAAAGCATCGTTCACTTGATACGTTGACTGCTTCAAGTCCAGACTGCTTTCAACTTGTCAGATACTCGAGCTGCAGGAGGAGAAAAAAAAACAACACTGGAGCTTTCAACACTGTTTGCAACATCTCCCAACAAGCCGACAGACAGGAGAGGCTCTCCGCGGTTCCTCGCGCCGAGTCGTTCCGACCCCGGGCGACGGTAAGGGAACAGCAGCGGGCAGCCGTTGCCACAGGAAGTCGGCTTGAAGGTCACTTATCGGGGAGCGGCCATCGACCGGCGCGTCGTGGACGCTTCGCCGTCTCAGCGCCGCGCAACATTCAGTGACGAAACGGAAAGTTTTGGAAGTGAGCGTAAAAGTGGAACCGAGTGGACCATTTGTACAGTAAACTAAAGAAACCTTCATAACGACCGGAGGCGAGAAACAGAAAGACGGAGGGGCTCATGCAATCGGGAGTCGCTCGAGATGAGGAGAGAAGGAAAAGAAGTCCAGAGTTTTTAGCCTGTTTTTTTTTTTTTTCTTTCTTCTTTCTCGTAAATGAGCAGAGTCCTGGCGGAGGAGAAGGGGAGTGAAGACAGGGAGGGAGGAAGGGCGGGGCGGGGCGGGGCGCGCGGGGGACGGAAGAGCCTTATTTGACCAGCCTCTTGGCTACGTCTCCGTAGGCGATCTCGATCTCCTTGTCGCTTGGGCAGGTGTTGGTGAACTCCTCGCGTGTGTAGGCGTTGTTCAGGTACTTCCAGATGGCCGTCATCTCTTTGGGAATGTCGAAGCCTCTGTACTTCTTGGCCACCACCTGAAAGGAAAGTTACACGGAGATATAAACTCGACGTAATTCTACTTCATGTGTGTCACACGAACTCCACCGACCTTGACTATGTGCAGCTTGGGCAGCAAGTTGCAGTCGGCCAGGGTCATTTCGTCCCCGTCCAGGAACTTGCGGCTGGACACTTTGACGTCCTCGATGCTGTTGTGGTCGATCTCGTCGGGCAGCGGCGAGCGAAGATACTCGTCCAGCTTCTGCAGCGTCTTCAGCAGCCCGCGCTCCAGACCTGCACAAGACAGAACGTCAATATCGCTGCCTCTTGTCGTATCAGGACTTACCACAAGGGGGCAGCATTTCATTAAAAGGGAAGCGCATTCAAACGATCACAGAACTGTCTTTCACATCTGTAGAGTCCACAATACTCATTCTGAGAACTGCGCAATTCACCTGCCCCTACATGTGACAAATCTGGACGGGCAAAAATACCCACAATGCATTGCTAAAGAGCCACATCAGATTGTGCTGGTGATACTCTGCCCTCAGCCTATGAAATCCAAAGATTTTTTATTAATTTTCATGCTTTTATTTTCCAAACAACTTCGACATGAACACATGAGTGTGAGAAGCTCAACGGTTGACTGAAGCCGTTACTTTGGAGAGCAGTTATCAGTGAACCATGACATTCAACCCCCCTGATCTGTTGACACAGCATCAGCTTTCACATCCTGCTCACTGTGGCTCAATATTTTCCCAGGGTGTTTCCAGAAGCATCTTTGGATTTCAATAAAAAAAAAAAAAAAACTGGAACACTGCATGTTTTGGGGGTTTTTTTCTTCTTCCGATTAAGCCAGTTGGCTTCTGATACGATGGGATCCATCTGGATTTCAGGAGTGTTTCAGGTATTTAAAAAGAAAAAAGGAAAAAAAAAAAAAAGGAGGAGCACAAGGAGAGGAAGAGGCAGGAGTACAAAGAAGCTGTGTGTGCCAGTCAGGCCGCGATCTACCAATCAGGGCAGGGCCTCGTGTCGCCGAGCAACCAGAAAGTACTTCCTAAACAATTGCATGACATCTGAATCTTTGTTCTTTCCTTGTGGTCAGACAGGTGCACGTCAGATTATACAATGCAGGACTTATGAAAGATAACATCCCTTGGCTTTTTTTTTTTGCATAAATGGTATCTCCCAGTGTGCAGGCCAGCAGATGATTCAAATTGACCCGCTTACCCTCATTTGCATCTGGTTTAGAGTTCTTGATGAAAGCTGAAAACTTAGCGAAGATGTCCATGCCGGCAGTGTTGGACTCCGGATGCCTCGCGCCGAGCTTGATGTACCTGCAAGCGACACATTCAGGTGAGCTCACGTGAAAGAGGAGAGACAATGGCTGTGATTTAAATTTCTAAGGGTCAAGTAGATTAAGAATAGGCCTCGTCCTGTCAGATCCCTCAATCACAGTTAAACGGCAGGCCTGTGACAGCAGCGCAGCTTTTTGACTTCACCACAGAAGGGAGAAAGGACGTACTTCGGAGGGCAGAGGACATCCTCAAGGAACTCCTCGATCTTGTTGACGTCGGTTTTGACCTCGCCGTTGTAGGTGATGAAGGGCGGGTGCGTGCCGGGCGCCAGGTTCTGGAGGTCGGCGGGCTTCCTGGGAGGCAGAGTTCACGAAGATCAGTGGAACCACTCGACCAGCACAAATCCGACCCATTGGAAAGAGTTGCTGCTTTCCAAGGGTCGGGAGGAGTTCACTGAATTGAACCGGGTCAACTTAATAAGCGCTGGCTTGAGATGTGTTTGAGACACAAACCAAAAAAAACCCAAAAAAACGATATTAGCTGAAATTATTCAAAATTCTTTTTTCTGAGGACAGATTGGAGCCGCTTTCAGCACATTTTTTTCATTCTCATTTTTTCTAAAAGAGCTCAGCCTTGCGCCTCTGATTGTGTTTGTGTCCTCTTGTCAGCACAGCCTTCAAAGGAGCACATAATGTACCAGATGTCTCTGGCAGGCAGATGACACTGACACACTCACACCAACAGAAATGAGCATGTGCTGAGTGAGTAGCGTGAATACAACTGCAGCGGATCCCCCTCCGTGTGCCCCCCACGCGCAACAGTGAGTCAGCACCTGACAGCTCCGTGTGAGGAATACCTAACAGCCGTTCAAGGAGCCAACGACTTCCCTCCATCCAGTCATTAGGACTCCTTGCTTTTTCTTTTTTTTTTTCTGCTGCCGCGGGTTTGGGACGGGCCATTTAAGGGCACAAGAAAAAAGAGGAAATGACCTCAACTCTTTGGCATGTCGTGGGGAAGTCGCACCGACATCCAGCAATATCACTGAGGAGGTGCCTTGAAAGTTACAGGAAGAAAACATCGGCGAGCCGGCCTTGACCGCCAGCCCAACTCAGGAGGGCATTTATAGCAACAACACCCACAGGCTACAGGTTTAACAACATGTACCGTGTCTCCATGTGAATTTAACAATAGAACAGCCATAAATATGGCAGACGCACGCAGGATTTCACAATACACTCCGTTTAATGTTGACTCTAGATTAGATACACTTGACAGTGTTTACACACACACACACACACACACACACACACACACACACACACACACACACGCACACACGCACACGCACGCACACGCACGCACACGCACGCACACACACGCACACACACGTTGAAGATTTTGTTCAGTGTCAGTGTCACAACAGAAGTGGTCTCAAGTGATGCCACATGATCACTTGACAGAGAAGGTTTTTCGTCTGTACTGCGAAACATTTTTCAGATGTGCCGAAGTGTTATTGATTCTCCGAAAAAGAGGAGAAACGTCTCTCAAGCACATTTCGCGCAAGCTTTTTCGTGTCCTTGGAGATGATGGAGATAAACCGAGGCGTTGGCAACCTTCAATCTCCGAGTCAAACACATGTGCAATAAGAGAAAAAAAAAGTCAACCGGCTCAAAATGTGGAAAAATATTTAGAGAGCTTTGAGATGAATCACACAGACAGACCACGATGGGTTTGAGGTGAACGACTTTTGGCATACGAGTCCTCGTGTCTTCTCAGATGGGAAGAAAAACAAAATTGCAGAGGATCGGTGTAATTCTGATCCCTGTGGTGTAAAATAAAATGAGCATGTGCCCCTCCAGGAACGGGCTGAGTCAGGAACTTTAAAATAGCCTCTCAGACGCGACATGTTTATTTTCCTCTGATTTTCTCCAACACGGGAAGGGGTCATGGGAAAACCAAATAAGCAGTGGCGGGGTGGGGGTGGGGGGGGCAGTAACGGCATTGAAGGTGGGGCTGAATCAAAGTGCTACGGGGCACGTGAGGCCTTTGTGGAAAGCACCCAGAAAAGCTGTTGCACAGCAACAGAGGTGGAAAAGGGGAATGATTGTTGGAGGAGGGAAAATCAACAGTGGAGATAAAAATGAGGAGAACGGAGACAGGGGAGGGGGCATGATGGTGAATGCTTGATTCTTAATGGTCAGTCATACAGTTTGAATTTCTTTTACATCCTGAATGAAGGGATGGATGGACGGACGCTCTGTTCATAACGCCAAGATTCCAACGACGCATCGCTGGCTGAGAACAGGACTCACCTCTTGAGGTCCACCGTGGTAACATTGAAGACGACTCCTTTAAGCCACAGAATCATGAAGAGCCTCTGAGAGAAGGGGCAGTTCCCGATGCTCTCGCCGTCACTCCCGGCCTTCAGTCAACACAGAAAAGAAAGACAAATTTAAGTCGCAGGAATATGTGGCGGTAAAGTCTTTGAGGACTACAAGCACACAGAACAAATGGAAACTCCCCTAATTCAAATACCGAAAGCAAAAACTAAATCTAGAAGGGAGTTCCTGAAACATCTGTGGGGGGAGGGATCTGTGACTGAGACCACTTGGCTTATAGCTAAGTCCAAAACAAGTATCGATCATTGCGACAGAGATCAGTCGCCACAGTGGACGGCAAAGGGTGTTTGACTGCGCTCGCCCCACGGAGGGTCGACTTCAAACAATGTGCCTTTCAGGCTTTCCTTGAAAACACTCCATCTGAGAGAAAAAGTGGAAAAACCAGAGCCCCCCCCACCCCACCCCACCCCACCCCACCCCACTCCACTCTACCCCACCCCGACCCCCACGTCTTAAAGGCTTCCGCACATTTCCCCTCCATTAATCTGCCAAACGGCTGCCCAAGAGTAACGGGAAACTTGTGGAGTGATTAAGGCCTCAGATAGGCCTCTTGTTTCCTCTTCAGCCAGACTGCACAAACACAAGGCTGAGCAATGTTTGGGGGCTGGATCAGTGAAAGTGGCGTGTGCCCTCCAAATTAATGACCAGCGCTCATCCCGGAGAGCTTTGGAGGCAGATTAGATCGAGGGCATCAGAGCAACAACAAAAAATGATCCGATCACCCACAAACTGCTTGGGGAAAAAAAAGTCCACAATCAGGAAAGATTTTCCAGACTCCCACTCAGCAGTATTCGCAAATGCTGCACGGCCAGGTCGGAGACATCGCCCCCACTTCCCAGCAGCTACTTATCTCGCAGTCCTGCGCTTTTCCTCCTTCCTTCAACGTCACCTTTTTCCCTAGCTCCGTCTCAGCTCGCAGGCACACTGGGACAAGTATCTCGCGTCTCCGTTAGAAACCAGAACGACTTAGAGAGGATATCTTAATAAAATCTGGAGAAGGACCGGTGCACAGTTGCCTCTCTCGTTCGAGCAGATCAGGTTAATTTGATTCAATCCACATCAAATACGCCCAAGTAACAGCCCGTGTCATCTTTTCAGTGGGAACGAGGGTGGATGCCGAGCCTGCCGAGGTATGCGCTTCCATTCACAAGGACGACCACAGAGGTCATTGAAGCGCCGGCCTGCTGGAATGCAATTCCTCATGTATTGTGTGAGAACCTTTGAATCGCCTTCATTTCTTGTGTCGCCATTCATTGCAGTTCTCACCTCTGGACAGTTCATCATGTTAAGCACGCAGCAGTTCACAAATCAAGGGGTTTTTTGGTCCATTCGGAAGACTCAACAGCTTTTCATTCAGCGTTTTAGAGCAGTGGTTTGCACCCCGGGATCCAGGGGTCCGTTGTGTGACAAAGATCGCAGAGGGTCTATTTTCTAACCATTTACAAAAAGATACACAAGCTGCTCTTGTGTCTGCGTGGTCATTTCAGTCAAGACAAGTCAAAGTCTACCCTTATTTCTTGACTCTTTCCACATAAAAAGTAACGAGCTGATAAAGTGTGGCCTTCGCTGTCACATTCAGGTTCTTCAATGGAGGACTTTGTCTGGCAGAGTTCAGCCAGCCGGGCGGCTCCTTGCTGGTGCGGACAGGCCGGCTGCTGTCGGTCGCTGCGTGACGCCCAGCGGGACGGCGCCGTTTGATCTGCCTGCCGCCTCCCTTTGTGCCGGCGCTGTCCTCGCCCGCTCCCTTCCCCGGTCTGAATTCAATATCTGAAAAGCTTGGATTAGATCACGGCCATTGTTCGGCAAATGAAAGTCCCCTCTTCACACGTCACATGATTCGATTCCAAAGCGGAGCTCGGGCCCCGGAGTCTTTGAGGGCATCGCCGGCCGCGGCCAACGCCGGATCGGCCCGGCATTAGCCCACCCTTACGGGGGATCAGGGAGACATCAATGGGATGATTACGCCATTTCGCCGGCAGCACTGCGCCGACAGAGAACCATTCAGTTCTGGATCAAGGGTGGTATCGCGACGCAGCAACTGTTCCCATGGCAATGGCCCCAGCATATGACACAGAAAGCAGAGCACAGAGTGTAGGAGAGGGGCGGGAGGGATTACCCATTCACAGGTGAGCTGCATAAAGATAAAGTGGGCTCTGTCTTCTGGCCGAGATAAAAATGCAAAGCACTTGGAGGGGACGTCATTTGGAAATCAAAAGACTGACTGTACTTTCAAACCGCGAGCCGACTCGGGAGTTCATCTCAGTTCTGCGTCCCGAGTGGTTCAGAAACAGGCCACAGCAGCTGAGAAAGACATTTCGCACTCTCCCTCCTCGCTGCCTGCTCTCAGAGCCGTGGCAGGCCGCCTCCTGCCCTCTGGAGTCCGCAGCGAGGCAGATCGCAGATCAGTGCCAACGGCCGCGACAGCCGAGAAGGGCTGCGAGAAAAACAGGCACAGATACGGCGGGAAAGCGACAGGAAAGACGGGGTCAAATGTGAGGGGGAAGGACTGTAATAGATGCTTTAAGTGGAAGAAAGAGGGAAAAACTGTGAGCTTGCGAGGCAGAGTGCTCTTTGGCTCGCTGCTCTTTTTCTTCTTCCTCCTCTTCTTCCCCTTTTTATCCCCCTCCCCTTGTGCTGGGCCCCTCTGTGGAGTCAGAGGGGGGTTGGGCATTCAGAAAGAAGGGAGAAACTATTCCAGAAATGTCCTGCGAGTCCCGCCAAAGAGGGTGCTGTGTTTAGTTTCGGTGATGATGCTGCCAGGCCTGTTCAGCCCCTCCGTTCGCAGCTTGCAAACATTTTCGCGACTGAGCCAAACGCAGGTGATCTCCTGCCGGATTTTAATGGAAACATGAACGGAACACCAGGATAAACCTACTGCGACAAGATCAAAAGCTCAGCGCAAAGCTAGAAGACTTTCGGGACACCCGACAAGTCATCCGCCTCCTTCCTCCGACCAACACTTTCCAGAGTGCTGCTCTTATAATGGGACATTCAGGGAAAAAAAGGGGGCTTCTGGAGAACTTCCTATAGAGCCACTACACAAAGCTGCTCTTGTTTGTGTAGTTTGAGGCGCGTCGTCATCAGTCGGTGGGGGGAAAAAGAAAAACAGAAAAACACCCCAATAAAACACTTGAGAACGAGGAGAAATTATGTCAGACGAGGCCCTTATAAGGTGAAGCACGAGAAAACGATGCCTTTTTTCCAAGAAGGAAACCGAGTCACTTCTAAATCCGAGCAGCTTTCGCGGCCACAGTACATAGCAACGGTGTGTACCGGGTGCTTTTGCCCGCGGCGCTAAAAGTGAGTCACATTTTGCAGATGGTGGCACCGTCTTTGTCAGGGGGCGGCAGTGTGAATGACTCCGGCCGCAATCATACGGTCTGGGAAGCAGCAACAGCTGGCTACTGCTAAGAGACTCTCAAGCTTTATTTAGGCCCGACGGAGGGTAAGTCAACATATGCTCGTTGATATCATGCCAAGCGCGCACACACAGCTGCCCGGTGGAGGCTGTGAGTCATGTTCAAAGTTGGATGTTATCAGCGAGTCAGTGTCCAGGACAGTGTGTGGCCCCCGCACTAGAACAATGAGTCTCCAGTGAAGTGTGTGTGTGTGTGTGTGTGTATGTGTGCGCGCGAGAGAGACAAATACAACATTTATTAGACACGATGAGGTCATGGCACACACCACTTCCCCTCTGACTGTACCCATGTGCTCACTGACGCAACGTTTAACACTTTGGGAGCAACGTGCGTGAATCAAGGGTTCCCATGTTATTAGCGTGAACACTCAGTTGCTACGCCCCCCCCCCACCCCAAAGCCACAAACAGTGTCCTCCTCTTCAGCCCCCACCTATAACAATTTATAAGGAGGCGCGTAAAGTGCAACCCTGCTCCATTTTCTGACCAATCAAAGGGCTCGCAAATCAGTGTCTGAGAGACGGTCTGTTCCTGGACCGGCGATAGCCCAACGCCATTAAAACAGTGAACAGTTGCACACAACGTGTCCCGTACGTGCTGCTCACGGTCCTCCCAGTATCTGCTTATGCCCCTAATTTTAGTAACATGGTGGCCTGTGCCTCTGAGCCCCCCCCTCCCTTCGCCAACTCACTCCATATACTCAATTGGCCGAGCAGCTCGGCAAGTTCAAGCCGCATTTGACCGAATAAGGAACAAACGATACAACAGCCGCTGCAGCATTCCCGCCTTCTCCTCCTCCTCCTCCTCCT
>JASSRZ010000051.1:2299871-2329227 GCA_032164315.1 Malacoctenus gilli | reverse complement strand
CTCCTCCTTCTCCTCCTTCTCCTCCTCCCGCTCTCTGACATGTAGCAGGAATGTCCGTTGGTGGGTGGGCAGCCCTAAGAGCGTCATGGAAACGTCCCGCCCCAACCCCCCCCTTTGCAGGACAAGCTTACAGATGGGGCCGGGGGTCGCGTGGGTTGGCTACACGAAGGAATAAGACCTGAACTGTGTCGTTTTTTTTTCTCCCTGAGATGGTTGTTCAGCTCATGGTGGTCTTGGCTGACTTTGCAAGAGGCAGACAGTGTCAGGAGAGTAAGGGGTTACACTCATTTGTCACAATGTTCCTGAAAGAGGCGAGAAGTCAGAGTGAGTGTTCACACTAATCAGTCTCTAAAAGGAACATGGAAACGGCCTCACATCCTTGGTGTGGCCGTGAGTCAGGCCGACGTCACCCAGTGGAAACCAGCAGACGTGCAGTCAGACACAGCGCTACTGTGCTGGACGTCTGGGTGGCGATCGAAGAAACCATCGAGTCCCGCGGAAAGTTGGAGGTCGATGCCTGAAAGAGGCTCAGTGCAGAAGCACGGCGGGACCAATGGAAGCTACGTCCATAATATCACAGCGGAACCTGGCTGCTTCGAGAGGAGCCAACATCCAAACACGCAGACCAGCTCTGGCTTCTCAGGGCACCGAGCGAGTGTTGGTGATGAGTAACACTGATCCTAAAAGAAACAGCCAGCCGCGTGGGAGATCCCGGGAACCGACAAGCTTCTGCGCTCTGGCTGTTGTTTCAAGTGTCGAACACAAACAACAAGCAGCAAACACAAACAAGTCCCAACAACACCAACTATTGACCCACTCTGTACATTTACAGACTCTAAAGGAGGACAGTCACACTTGCTTATCAGAAAACACAGACGAGCTCACATACTCTCAAGACAGCTGCATGAGACCTTATTCTGTACCTGAATAACTTCAGCCCCTCATCAGTTCTACTGTGTGTCCACTCTGACCGCTCAAAGAGCTGCCTCTCACTGCCAGGCTGACCCAAAGAGCTTTGGTTTTCACATCACGGCTCACACACAAGTCTTGCACACAGCAGCCTGCTCATCCAGCGTTTCATAGACAAAGGGGGGGGGCGGGGGGGCTCAGTGGATCACTTGACACAGCATGATGAAGCAATGCGGAGCCGAGAAAGAAGCCCCTGGTCATCTTATCCCTTCCTTAACGTTCACTTTGGGATGCGAACCCTTCGGTAAGCTCTGAAACACAAGCAGACTGGCTCACGTAGAGACGGATTGGGTTACACCGTTAGCTTAGCAGGGCCGACTGCTCTCGTTTGCAAGGGGGATCGTGCAAGTTTCTCCGGCAGATGATGTAACCACGAGATGACTCTTTGTTTTCCCTCAGTACAGTGATCACACGAGTGATGATGGCTAAAGCAAACTGAACATTCCTCTCAGTTAACAAGTCAAACATGCCAGCCCATGAGCACGGACTCATTTCCTCACAGTCTGCAGTTTTCTGTACATTGCTCCAGGCTGGCCTGACTTCCTGTCAGCAAGTTCAGAGGAAAATAACTTCATTAGCTGAGTGGGCAGTCCAAACAAGACCAACTCTTCCTCCGCGTAATGAGGGGGATTTCAGCTTTGACTGTGAATGGCTGCTCAACACAGTTAAATAACCACGATACCGTGCACACAGTTTATGTAAAATTGACAGCTATTTGAAAACAGGTTATTTGCACAAACGTGCACGGTGAAAGTGTAGAGTGATGGAGTGAATTGGGCAGGAGTGCAGAGCAAGTAGAAATACCTGAGATGAGCCCGTATCCAAAGCAGATCACAATAGAAACAGAAAGCAAAAGATGTGCACCTGGTTTTCACAGACTGGCAGTGTCCATCCTTCAAACACATACTCAGAAGTGCATCGAAAACATAACTTAATGATTTCTAATCTTCCGTTGTTCCAATATGAAGAAACAGTGAAGGAGGAACTTCTGTGAGTGAAACAGAAGAAACGGCACGACGCAAAGACGAAACGCCAGCACAACGCTACAAATGGATGTAATAACACAGTCTCGGGTCGATTAGGCCAGGAGCCAGTCAGTCAGTCAAGCGGTGACAAGCAGGTGCTGCTGAAGCAAAGTCACTGAGCAGAAACAACAGCACACAGCACTCTGCCAGAGCAACAAGCCATTAATCTTTGTCCCCTAACTCACCATGCTGACTGTTGCAAAGCTGCATACTTGGGGGAGAATAAACGGTTGCCTTTAACACCTCCCGGGGGGGATTTGAAATCGATCACAAATAATAACAAACAGGTGCTGGAATTAAGGTAGTTAAAGTAGCATGTGATAATCCATGAACTCTAGAAAAGGGTCACTGAGTTCCCATAGAAATGTCCCATCACATGGTCATAACACTGATTGTGACTTGTAACTGATAGCACAAAAGAACAGGAGAAGTGCTTTCGAAAGCCTTACTAATGAACTTCACTGAAGACGCTTCACGCCCACTGGAGCTGTAAAAAATAAGCCATAACTGACTTAAATCTGAGTGGGATCCCTTCCTGAATCCTTTGACAATGCTCCATCGTCAGCTCGACTGAACCGCCGCATTGTCGACAGTTCTCCCTGGCGTGAGCCAGGCGCTACGCGTCCCTGGCTCCCATGGGAGTGTCCCCAAGGACAAACACAGACGGGCCCTTATTGCGGCCCCGAATTTTAAAAGCACTACTTAAACATGTCGCCCGGCTCGGCTTCTGGCAGCGGCACGGGGCGTCTGGCGGCAGCAGAAGGCTCGGCGCCCGGCCGTGTGATCCTGGCACACTCTCCGCCAACAAGCGCACTAAAAGGAGGAGATAAAGCCCGTCTGTTTCTCTCGACTCATCTATATTCTGTTGTCAGACATACAGTCGGGTCACACGCCGGTGGAAAATGACTCACTCGCATGCATGTCCTGATTTAATTAAAAGGGAAGCTTTGTATGGCTGTGAGGAAACCAATGAAAACACGCCGTCGTTGTGAAGGCTAAACAGTGAAGATCGTGCACAAGAATGGAGGAGCTTCACCGGGAAGAACATCTGCTCCATGGAGTTAACCACTGAAATGACCGACCTATTGTCCATCTCAAATAGAGCGCCCAACCTCTGATTTGTTTCCCCCTCACCGCTGCCCATCAGCTGACTGCTCGTCATGAGCTAAACCATATTTAAACTGTCGTGGAGCGATCTGGTCAAGGGTCAGTCCTCTTACTTACCAAGTCATTATGTCACGCTCGCATGCGGCTGGGAGCAATAAACAAAGACAATTGCAGACTTCACCTCCACGCCCCTGCTGATGGGCAAAACGTTCCCATGGCAACATGCTGACGGTTGCTGTAAACACCGCTCGTAGTAAAACTGTGAGATCATCAGAGTATCTCTTCGCCCGGACGGTCAGGTGCTTTTAATGTGTAACCCATGGCGTCGCTCCGCCATCCATGCGGGGGGAGGAGGGGGGGACGACCCGGTGGCACTTTGTGCCCCGGGTATGCAATTAGCCAGCGTGGAGATGTGGCAGCGCTCTCACAGATCTGACACCGCAGTGTGTGTGGAGAGCACACACAGTTCGTTATCAGCTGTTTCCCAGAGGCCCCGCATCCAGCAATGCGCCTATGGCAACGTGCGTGCCTCCCATTGTCTCCAGTCACTGTGTTTAATGCAGTGAGAACAAGGGGCATCAATAATAAATGCGGGCGCGTCGGACGCCCGTACGTAGCGCCCAGCGCCGAGGAAAAGGAGAGGCTCTCACGCCTCGGAGAGGAAGGCGTCCAGAAAAACGTGCACCGGAGGAAAGTCTGGGAAGCAGGAGCCAGAGAGGGGAGGGGTGGAGGGAGGGAAGAGCCGGCCACAAGTGTACACGTTCCAGGCCTCAGGATGATGTAACCTCTGCTGCAGGCAGTGAAAGGTAGAGATGGTGCTGACGACTTGGTCCCATCCGAGCGCGGGGGTGGGGGGGCTGACTGCTCAACTAGAACCCATCCCTCCCTCCGGAGGCCCAGAGTCCGACGTGAAAACGCAGACAAAACTTCACCGCGCTTAGACTAATCTTCCTCTTGAACAAAAGTAATTACTCCCACATGTAGCAGCTATAATTTTCCTTGCTGCAACTGCTATTTCTCCACATTATTTGCTGTCCCGGTCAGCGACACCCCCCCCCCCCCTTTTGCACTTTCCACCCCCCTCCTTCTCCTCTTCTCCCACTTTATTCAGGGCTGCACAGCTTCCACCAACAACCTCAGCCCACCCCCACCCCACCCCCCTTTTTCTCCCCAATACCAGTTTCCCGCCCTGCAAAGCAACAGGCTGAAGACAGCAAACAGCCATTCCCTCCACCCTGCTCACCACTGAGGCTGATATGCATGGCTGCACTTTGTAGGGAAAACAGGGAGGCAGCAAAGCTGACAGAGAGGGAAAAAAGACAGATAAGGATCTTCAATCAGACAGCTGATAATCTATGGGAGTGTTGAAGTTATGGGGGAAATAAAACTGACAGATAATCCAATGCGAAACAAAAAGCAAAGACAAGGACAGGAGCGTGGCTGGTGACATTTAGACACAGATGAGAGCATCTTTACGTCTTTACTGTTATTCAAGCTATGCAAAGGAGCCGCCTGGTGTGCTGTCATTCAAGCTAGCAAGTAATCCAACTGAAAATAACATGTCTTTCTCTGATAACATCACATTCCACATCTGGACACCTGCAACAGAATCCATTCAACCCTTCGTGTTGCGGGCAAAGCAGCAGCGGCCAGTGTTGCGCCGCCGAGGACCACGACCGCCGGGCTTTTGTTACCCGATGAGCGGCCAGCTTGCAGCATGGCAGCCTGCTCCTTCCCCACGGTGGGGAGGGGGGAGAGAGGGGGAGAGAGGGGGGACGCTGCACCCGCCCTGCTCATGACACCGCGGGCTCCACATGGCCACACTGGCCAGCGAAAGGTGGTGGACCAGAAACCTAACACAAAAAAAATCAACCGAACGCAGGAAGATACGCAGCTTTCCGTCGTTTTTTTCTAGAAAATGCAGCGTCTCAAGCTGAGTGAGACAATAAGAGTGAGAGAAGCTGCGCTGGTTCGACCCAAACAATAAAACTAGTTGTAAGGGAGGCTTACTGGAAGGTTTGGTGAGGTGGGCAATATATTTAAAGCGCGAATAGCCACAAAGTGCCGATGGGGGATGAGGACAGAGGTCCCCGACGTGTCAAACTTGTGTCTGGTCCTACCTTGACAAAGAGCTCGATAACGGGCTCGTTATCCGCCTTCACTCCGTTCTGCGGCACCGACAGCGACATGGTGGCTCCTGCTCGGAAGTTTTCCCCCGATAAAGATGACTTTTCCCTGGTTACCACGCCCGGCTGAGCTCAGACCTCTTTCTCTCTTCTCCACCACCTCCTTTTTTTCCCGCACTGAAGCCCCAGCAGGCGCTTTTTTCCCCCTCTCCTCCAAAGAGGCACCGGGGTCCTGGAAGAAGCAGGCGGTCCTAAGAAAAAGGAGACAAGAGGAGCGGGAGCGGCGGGCAGCGGGCTCCGCCGGATAAACAATAGTTGGGAGGCTGCGCTGGGTCTGGAAGCTAGCCGGAGGCTACCACAGCGTGGCCGGGAACGCTGCGCTGTTTTATTCCGCCGCCGGAGAGCCGAGGGTGAGGACGCAGCGAAGGAGCGACGGGAATATTTAAAGGCGTGATGTCACCGGGGCGCAAAACAACGCAGAGAAATGTGGGAGGGTCCGAGGAGGGAGGGAGGGGGCGCACAGGCCCGAGGATCCCAGCGAGCCCGCTAATCCTCTGAGGTGGGCAGTCCTGGAAAAGACTCTCCTGCTTAAAATAAAGCCGCTCCGATGAAGTCCTGCACTATTTTTAGCTTTTTCTTCATTCTTCAAGAAATCAGAGGGGGAAAGACTCGACAAGGCTGAAATGGCTTTCAAAAGAAAAAAAGGTGCAGTGAATCACTGTCAGTCAGCTGCGTCTCAGTCAGGAAACAGTAGAACACAATGGAAAAGTTGGTTGTTTCTATGATTCAAAGTTGAAAGTTTATTTAATAAACATAAATATCACACATCTACTGGTTTGATTGTTTTTATTATTGTCCTTTGATCATTAAAAATAAAAAATACAGTTGTCAATCAGAATCATGCAAAACTTTGTAAGGTCAGAAGGTCACGGCTCAAAGAAATCTTCATTTTTTAATGCTCTTGACAAATCACCAAAAGGATAGTCTGTGGACCCCACTTTCTTTAATTCTGTGACTTTACAGTGTGGAAACTTAAGAGCAGGTTTACTCTGAAGCAACAACCTCCAAGCAGGCAAAGCCTCAGAGCTCCTCTGTGTGTCCCAGCGCCTCCTCAAAGCACTAAAAAACAGAACTTTGACCAGCAAGTGTTTTATGCTGCTTTCATCAAGAACACTAAAATGTCGCCAAGACACAAACGACAACAAAGATGGCCCACTTTAAAATGACGTACAAGATGATGCATGGCGGAAGTTCATGAGGTGACTGGCGATGCTGAGTAAGAAGGGAATCCAGCTCACAGTTTATAAGGTGAGAATGATTCCATTATTTACTGCACCATGTTTTGTTGTGACCGATATGACCCGTGGAGTCAGCTCCAGTCTTCCTCCTGTCTTGAATGTGGCAGGAGGACGCGAGGCCGGCCCCCCCCTCCTCGCTGCTGCAGAGACACCACGGCTCAGCCAAAACGCTGCTGAGGTAATTAGGGTAAGGAGGCCGCTATTAATAATACACGCAGTGACAACGATGATGAAGCTGTTCTGTTGGTCCAGTGAAGGTCTCATGGTATTTGCTGGAGGTGGAATCGTGTTTATGTGTGATGAGGACCAATGTCTCCCCCTCCTCCCCACAGTGATTCGTCCAACATCACTACCAGACCACAGAATACACAAGTGCTCAGAGCAGAATATGTTGAACTCAAAGTCGGGAAGTGCTGTTAATGTCCCTTGCAGTTTGTTTGGCGTTATTAAACTTCTCCCATGCTACAGCTGAACTATTAAATCCAACTCCAACACTGAAAACACCCAACAGAAAAGAATGAAATTCAAATCCCCAATAAAAGCCATCTGTTATTATTCACCATTTAAGAGTTTCACTGATCTGTCAGTTTCAGTTGCTGAATCTGTTGTCATGATAAGATGGTCTATTGTTGTCCCCAGGCTCATATTATGATACTTGCAAATCAAGCCAATTAAGAACAAAGGCAGGAGATGAAGAGTGTAACCCGGATTCAGAGCCATCATAACTTCCAGTTCTGACTCAGTTGAACGATGTCAGTATTACAAGCGGATACATAAAACAGAACAGGAAGCCAAACAGTGTGTTTCCTATAAAAAGGTTTTATTTCTGAAAGGATGACGAGGTGACAAGAGCCAAGGTTACTAAATACAAATCAAACTATCGCAGTCCCACAGAGATTAGCTTGGTACAGGGGGTAAAACAGAAATTGCATATCAATCCTTTAAAAAAGAAAGAAAAACAAAGAAATTAAAGCATGTATCACATCAGATTTCTTTTTTTTTAGTCTTAAATTTGAAGTCAGGGAGGAAACTGCAGGTTAGAGGTGGTCAAACACTGCGATGAGGTTACAATATCTGAGAAAACATTCTGTTACCGCCTCTTTTTACCAGCACCCAACGCTGAGTGATCGATTCCATGACTGGAAGGCGAATTGCAACAGCATGTTACCGTGTGGTGGGTTTTTTTTCCCCCGACACTTCATACGGTCAGTGGTTCATGCACATCAGAGACGATCACTGCACATGCAATCCTTTCTCAATGGATACTAACTGTAGACTGTGGAGAATAGTAATGACCTGCCCAACTCAGAACTTCAGCTTGAACCACTTCCCTGTTCAACAATTTAAAAAAAAGTATGGACAACACACGCTTCTTTACAGTTTAGATAACACACTAACTGACAAATCAAACTCTTAAAGAAAAGAAAAACACTCCTCAGAATGTACCAAACCGGTAAAAAGAAAAACAAGACTCAGATTTGAACAATTTGTACATTCTAAAGCTGAACCAGGTTGATGACAAACATCAAGAGAGAGGGGAGATCGTTCGAGGGGAGCCGCCGTGTCTTCAGGACATCTGCGACGGAGACAGCTGGGCCTTCCTCATGGAGCGCAGAGCCTTCTCTCTAAGGTGCTTTTCCAGGTCATCCAAGCTGTCCTCCACCTCGCTGTCAGATTCCTGAGCACAAAAACAAGACGGACCTTTAGCGACAAAGCGTCTGGATGCGAATGGCCAATCGCTGCAATGTTGCGCGTAAGAATATCCTCCACTTGCTTTCTGTGATTCTGGCTGCCTTCACCATCCTGCTTTCTGATGAAAGCGCTTGTACCTTTCTTGATTCTCCGTCCTCGTCTACGCCCTGGTTCTCTTGTCCGTCTCCGGCTGCGGCGTTCCCACTCTTCTCCTTCTTATGCTTCTTGTGCTTCTTGTGTTTCTTGTCTTTCTTGTGTTTCTTCTCCTTCTTCTTTTTCTTCTTCTTTGCACTGACGTCGACATCAGAATTCTGTAACGGGAGAAAGACGCCTCACTGACTTTCGAGGGACACAACACACAGACTACTGCATCTTCAGCCTGAAACAGTTTCCGGGGTTCTCGTCGATTTCGCACCAAGTCACTGAAATTCTGATGACCCGATATCTGTAAGATGACAACAGATCGGAGCAATCTGTGGTATTTGTAGGGTTGAAGCACTGGTGGCGATAATCTCACCTTGCTGGGCGACTGACTGCCCGAACCACTGCTGGGCTTCTTTGCTGGTGGCGGCGGAGACCCACTGACAGAGCGCGACGGTGAGGGGGAGGCAGAAGCAGGTGCTGGACGTTTTTGCACTTTGGGTTGAGGGGAGACTGATCTTGATGACGCTCTCCTTATCGGCTGGGGGCTCGGGGACAATCTGTGAAGGACAGAGAGACGTCAGAGGGGAAAAAGAAGGCAACGAAAAACTCTCCCGACAAATAAACGTGTGTATTTCATAAGTTTGTGAGCTCGCGACTTGTTTACCTCTGATTGTTGCGCGGCTCAGGGGTGCGGGACACTCTGCGGATGACTTTGCTGTTGTGTGACGGGGACTGCTGTCTGCGCTGGTGGGATGGCGATATGCTGGATGACTTGAAACGACTTTGAGGACTGCTCGAGCCCCTGACATTGTGACTACGATTGGCCGGGGAGGGAGACAGGCGTCTGGAAGCTGCGACCGGGGATCGCGTGTCCCTGCTGGGCCTTGAGGAAGGCAACATGGGGCTTCTCCTGTGTCTGGGGGGAGATGCGGAGGAGGGAGGGGTGCGCCTTCTCAGGGCAGGAGAGCTCCTGCGCTTGGGAGACCTGGAGGGGCGCCGCTTGGTCATTGGAGAGGAACGTTTTGGAGGCGAACTGGACACCTTCCTCTTCTGTGGAGGCAAAGGTGAGGGGCTGTAGCGACGCTGGATAGGGGGGGAGTATCGCCTGGGAGAGGGAGATCGACGGCGAGGTGGAGGAGAAGGAGACCTGGGTAGAGTCAAAAAACACCTTCAGACCTGCAAATGACTGAAAACAAATCACACACTATACAACGACATGATCATACCTGCGTCTGGGAGGGGAGGGAGATCTGCGACGCCGCGGCGGAGAGGGAGAGCGACGTCTCCGTACAGGGGATGGAGAGCGTCGTTTCCTGCGAGCGTACAAACACATGAGCGCCAGTTCCAGCAGACAGATGACTGGAATCTGAGCAATGAAGTCACTCGGATAAGAATTCGCAAACTGCACCAACTATCTGACCTTGGCGAGGCGTCCCTATGCCGCCTCCGAGGGGAGGGCGTGCGACTGCGTCTCCTCCTGACGTCACCGTTCCTGGCGCCCTGACCCGGCGCTGGCCTCTTGGGCCCCTCCTCCTCCTCTGAGGAGGACGAGCCCGTGTCTGAAATCACAGAGAAGGAAGATGGTGTCAGCAGCGTCGCGGTCGCCTTTTGCTGTATGCAGTGAGGAAGACACACTCAGGTTGGGGTAAAGGGCACAGCTTCAAAAGCACATGCAACGATGGGTGCAGGATGACACGGGTGGGTATGGTTGACGGGGGAACGAGGGGGAGGGGGAGGGGGAACAAAAAAAACAAAAACACGTTTAACCTGAAGATGACTGTCGATTCTGCCGGCGATACTGACGCCGCTGCTGCACAGAATCTGCTGTTGCCCCTTTCTCATTTTTATCCTCCTCTGCAATGTAAAGCATCCAGTGTCCAATCAGTGATTGCAAAGGAAGTCAAAGCTTTCTGTTCATGTCTCGACATGTACCTGGAGTCCAAGTTAACGTTTCGATCAGAACATTATGAAATGTTACAACACATTTATGGCATTAAAGGTCACTCATCTGTTTGCATTTGCTTTTTGTTTCGAGTGAGATTATGACACGGATACAGACAATACTCAGAGTTGAATGTTCAATGAAAACGCTGACGAATCTACAGCTGAGATTTAATCAAACACCCACAGAGTTCAGGATCAGACAGACAAGCCCTGCTGATGGGCCCGAAACATTAGATGTATAGATCAGCCAAAATAGGAGAAAACACTTTCATTGTTCCAGCCAACACAGTTTCTTTACAGTGGACGGAGGGTTGTTGAGGTGAAAAGCCACAGATGAAGCAGCTGCTATGGTATGACAGAGTCGGTGACTCGAGTTCCATCAGTGGTCAATTATTTGCTCCATGAAAGTGTCTTTTCAAAGCATTTCAGGTTTACACTGAGGATGTTCATCTCATTTACTTTCTGCAGTGCTGAAACCTAGAATAGAACATCAGCCTCTCTTTTGGAACAAGTGCTCCTCTCGACATGTCAATGAATATTCTGTCATTCGTAAAGCAACATATAATATAAAGCAACATGCAGACCAAGTCAAGCTGCACACATTCCAAGTGAACACCAGCGTCGTGCTCCTTCACATTAAAACAATAAGAGGTGTTTGAGGTGAAGGGTGAGTGTGGTTCTTTGACGTTACCTGAGTCAGATCCTTCAGACGGTCTGGGTTTGGTATTATCAGGAGAATCGGCCCTTCCTGGTTTACGCTTCAGACCTGGAAACATACAGATAAACTCCTCGTTTAAAGAAGACACAAACCCTTTAGCACGCAGTGAACAACAAATCTGACGTCACTTATGCGGCTGTTATATCAAGAGCAGTATTTAAGTGGATAACATTTTTACCAGATGATCTGGGTGGGGAAACTGAGCCTCGGCCCCTCCTGGCCCGTGGTGACGGTGATCGCCTGTCTTTCCCCGCAGGGCTGATGGACGTATCGAGATGATGGAGCTGTTTCCGGGGTGGAGTGTTGGATATTCTTTTCACAGCTTTCTTAGGTGAACGGGAACCAGAGGAGCTGCTGCCAGAGGATGAAGCAGAGCGAGAGCGCCTCCTTGAGGACACAAATACACCAACAACTTCACTGAAAACCCTCTTAAGTCTCTCAACTATTCTCCGAGACACGAACAGTGCGCTGGCGCTGGCCTAACTGTACACCCTGGCATCCGTTTCACTGACCTGCGGACAGGTGAGCGCCTGTGTCTGTGTCTGGAGCCTGGAGGGCCACGTCTTGGGGGACTCCTGCGACGAGGGGACATCCTCCTTCTGGGACTTTGCCTCCTCCTCGGTGAGTAAGATCTAAGAGATTGTGGAAACAACTTCAAGTAACCTTCACTAATTGTTTGCTTTTTATGAGATCAAACTTTGGCTAAAACACCACAGGGAGCTCAAGTTAATCTGGAATTACCGGGAACGGGAACGTCGTCTGCGAGAGCGGGAATGAGAGCGAGAGCGGTGGTGAGGTCTGTCTCTCTTGGGGTCCTTCTCTCTTTCGCGAGACCGAGGTCTGTCCTCTTTCTTCTGAACTTTCTCTGGGGAAGGTTCTTTGACTTCAGCCACTGAATCGGCCTTCACCACCTCCACTAGAGTGTCGCTGCAGAGAAACAACAAGGAAAACGTTGACAACATTGGATTTTATCACGCAGGGACAGTTCGGACAAGTTTTAAACAGCGTTTCTCTGACCAGGTCGAAGAAGCTTCCTGGATGACCGGCTCTGGCAAAGCTCTCGCCGAAGTGTCTGGCTCGGCCAGCTGCTCCAGGGGTTTCGTGGCCAGCTGCATGAGGGGGGGAGGGGGGGAGCCGCCACCGACCGGGCTGGGTTTGCGTCTCGGGGAGCGTGACGGGCTGCGTTTCCGGTCCCTTTTCACTGGTGACCTGCGACGTGGTGATGGTGATCTTGTCTTTCTCCTGGACAAAGAAAAAAGCAGACACTTAGGAGACTATCCAATGGAATCCAATGTGCATTAAGTTTATTTTTATAATGGATATCATGACAACAAAGTCCTAAAACTCAGCGACCAATGCGCTCACTCTCCATTCGTACACTAGAATAAAAACATCTCTCACCTTCTCGGGCTCTTTGACTGAGCTCTTTCTCTGAGGTCCTTTTCCTTCTTGTCATCATCCAGTTTCTTCAGAGTGGCAAGCTTCTCCTGTTCAATCTGGCAGGAAACATTTGCCGTCACTGACTGTTGTTTAACCATTATTGCCACATAATACAGTTCATTTTTTTAACTTGGTAAATTCTTCTATTTGCTGGGATTGGATTTCAGCACCATGAACATCCATTACTAGCAAAAAGTGTCTCAATAATTAACCACTTTCTGACTTGTTTCTACCACTTCCTCCTTGCCTCCATCAACTAATTAGCACCGCACAGAGCTGGTGATCCATTGTGCCTGAGTGATGTCGGGCCTCACCTGTCTCTGCTTAATCTCTTCCTTCTTCTGTTCCAGGAAAGCAGAGGGGATGCCAGCAATGTTCTCCTGGGCACTCAGCAGCAGGGGCCACAGGTCCTTCATGAACTCGCGGGCATTCTTCCCATTCAGGAAGCCTGTCAGGTTGATCTGCATCATCTTGCTCTCCGGATGCTGCAACACACACACGAAGGGGGAAGAGAAAGAACACAGACAGCCATTGACACAATTGAAGATGCTGCATCAGGGGGAGGTAGGGTCCAAAAAATGGAGCCCCTACACACTAGTCCTCTCTAAACTACAACTACCTTACTTTCTAAACTGTACTAAAAATACATGAAAGATTCTTTACTAGAACATTTAAAATCCATGGGCTCAATACCATTAAAAACAATCAAAGTGTGACAGATTTAAATTGCACTCACAAACTCATCAAACTGAGAATGTAAGTTTTCTGAGGGGAGACATGTCTAACGTAAAAAAAAACAACTGCATGCAACAATGTTGTTGTTAACGTAAACAATCTACAAGAAAAAAAAAGCCTGAGTTTGACTTTATCTGTTCTAACCCACTACGTTACATCCCTGAATGGCTACCCACCCCCTCGTTCTCCAGTCTCCCCAAAGGCTACACTTCAGGAGTTAAACAAAGAGCCACAATACAGAGTGCATTTAAAACCCAACACAGCAAGAACAGTTCCGGTGTCTTCAGTGAGTCCCGTGGGATCAGTGGGCACGGAGCTCCCTTGGCTTGCTTCCGCCTCCCTACTGCTTGAGACTCAACCACCTTGAGCTTAATGTTATATCATTTATCTAAATTGCAAGAGACGAACAAGCAATAATGAGTACACAGTTACACAGAAACTGGGGTTTATTTCAAACAACTGACAGAATCACTGTGAGAAACTATGAAAATCGCAATTCTGATATTGTCTTTGCAATAGTACCAATTAAGTTTAGCTTCAACAGCCCGCCCCACCCATCAAAAGCTATGGCAAGCAAAAAATAGAGAACAGGACAAAAAAATGTGTATGTGATGCTCGTGTCAACATTCTGGATGTAAAGTAGAAACAGTTGTGTCACGACACCTACCGAAAAGATCTCTGATGTATCTGTGGTTGAATATATGTTATTAAAAAATGGTAATTATCCTTTATCTGGGCCTTCCCAGTCACTTATCAGTGGGAAACCAAGTGCATTAGAAAAAATAAAAACCTGTGCATTATGAATGCACTTTCATAAAGTCGCCTTTGGGATGAGGATCAAGCACTTTTAAGGATCAAATGTAAAAAACAAAAAAAAGTAGCAGGTCTTTAGCAGCCCAGCTTACTGGCAGGAGAAGTTATCAACAAGATCTGCTCATCTTAGCTCGTAACTTGACCTATACCAAACTCAAAAGTATTGTTGCCAGTTGGTTATCGTTTACTTTCTCGCATCACTCCAAGGTGTGGCTACAAGGGCGACCAACTGGAGCCCCCTTCCGACCACACCCCAGAGAGAGGCGGTGACTATGAAGCGTGCAGTCAAGTGTGGTAAGAGAGACAATAATTTTCAGTTTGGTATAGCGAGAACTTCAAACATGTGAAGAAGTCAGATAGCCCCTAAAGTGGTCCCGTTTTCAGGTTGATTACTTCAGTCGCACTTTAAGGGACTCTGGTGAGAACAATTCCCTACGGAAAGTATGATCATGGCACAGTTCAGGTGTGTCGTTCACTGACATGATAAAGGTGATCCCTGCATAAAACTCACCTCAAACCACACACTGCATCATGAAGGGAGAGTTGGGCTCAGTGACTTTGGGCTCAGGAGAGAGCTAATTAGGTGTTGGTGCTATACTTCTGATGCAAGGTATAACATCCATATTGGTTCAGGCCTTTTAAATCATAAATCACATCATCATTAGAAGACTGCTGAATAAAGGCACTTTGTCACATAACAGCAAAACATAGTCATGTCATTAGAAATCAGCTTTACACCAATTGTTACTTTACCCATTCAATTTCAGTTTGACTAAGTTGGCTTACAACCCTTTTTTAACTGACAAAGCAATGCCTTCAAATTCATGACAGTTCTGCAAGCAGAGAGAGAAAGACAATTTAAGACTTTACCTTTTCTTCAAGCTGGTTAAATATGAACTCTATGACGACGTCATCCTCGAATCCCAGAATTTCTGTCACCCGCTTGGTTATCCAGGGTTTGATGACTTCTAGGTTCACTTTGGTCATGTCCACCTGAAAAGCAACACCAACTAGTGAGTCACTGAGGGACGTTTGCCACTTTCTCCAAGTGTGACTGGAGCAAAACAAGACCCACAGTTCATTTTATGGGAGGGGGGGGGGGTCATTTACCTTCTTGTCCAAACATTCTGCAAATTTCAGCTGCTTCAGCAGTTTCTTCTGCTTGTTGCTGAATCGGTTGTCTTGCTCCGCACTTGTACCCTTCACACAAAACAAAAACAAATAGACACATAAAACTTAAGCTTACTCGCTCATCGCGAGTTATCTTGGCGGAGCGGGTGATTTTATTTGCCTGCACATCATCTGAAACATCGAGCGACAACCTTATTACATAGTCGCACATCTTCAGTAGTATTTGACCAACGTCACGGTAATATTACAATAGGGAAATTACTTTCCAAGGCGTAACACGAGACGTCCTGGCTTGTAGGTAGTGGTTTAGATGTGTGACATTAAAAGTGGAAGTATTTGAACCCTTGTGGTTTTGCATGTTCATTCTAAGGCCGTCGCACTGAGTAAAGCGTCGATGACACCAAGCTAACACCGGTGCTGCTAACCTGTTTCATACTACGACGGGGATGCAGCCTCATAATTAGGCCAGTCTTACAGCTGAATTATCTGACAAGTGTGCCGCCATGCAATGGTTATTATGAAAAACTCAATTCCCTCGACTCTTGGAGGCTGTGAAATACAGGTAGCTGGCCATCACTCTCGTGGCAGCGGTCGTGACAAGCTAACGCGGAGACAGACGCGACACACCGCCCGGGCGCCATCTTCCCTCCAAGCTAACATGCTAGGTGAGCTACTCAGGCTCGTCTACTTCCTGCAACAGTGTGGGCAAATCGATGTAAATTAGCCGTTTTCAGAAAACATGCTCAGGCTCAGGCAAGACTGCAAATAAACAAAAATGTCTTCGGGAAATCGCACACAAATTTCGGAAACATCTAGACAGACAGAAAACCGGCAATACGGCACAATGTTGGCTGTCTTCAGTGGATAGACGCAGCCCTGACTATTACATTTCTCACTAAATGGCCCTCTACCTGCAAGAATAATGCATGATATTCGGCAAGCTAAAATTGAATAGGATTACGTGCGATTAACAATGACATTAAAAATAAGTTGAAAGTTCTTACGCGGAAGAATCCCGCGTCCATTATCGGTAAAAATGGATCGTTACAGGCGCTGTTGAGAGAGACGAGTGTGGCTCCGGAGAAATTCTGAGGGGCGAGCTTGTAGAGGGGTGCGCCTCTACAGGAGACAGTGGGTACTGCGATGGCAGATAACTGACAGTTTCTTCTTCTATTTTTTTATGTTGTTGACAAAAAATCAAAACAGTGCCCCCACCACAAGGTCTCCCATTGAGGTCTCCATATCTACATCAGGGGCAGAAATCCTTCCATTCATGCCTTTTGATGCCACAGTAAATGAGGGCTACCTGCTCCGGGTCGACGGTGAAACTCCCCTGAGTGTTGCGCACTATGCATCAGGTACATACACATATTTGTGTGGTTGCTGGAATTATTGTGTTACCGCCAGCCCTTTATTCTGAGGCTTTGTTTGTAGTAAAACTGAGATCCCTTTTAGTCTCAGCTTATTTCCTTTTTGTTGCATGTCCATTCATTATTATCCCACAACCTTGTGCTCCATTCGTCTACTGAGCAACAAAGTTGCCGCAGTAGTTGCATAGCAATACAATGTTCAACACGACACAACAATCTCGGTGCTGCTTTGTTCATGACATTTTTTATTTTGAAGGTCTGATTTAAAGTATACTGTGTTTTGTTTTGTTTATACATTGGGTTTTTTTTTCAATATCAAATAACCCGAGTCATTCCTAACCAAAATCACACTGCTGGCAAAATAATAGAATAAAAATTTGCGTCACATGCCTTAGCGATGAAAATGAACAGTATAGAAGATGTGATTCTTGTTTGATAAACTATACGACTGGCTTATAAAACAGCCAGAACAGATGGCGTGTTCTGAGAGCAGACTGAGTCAAAGATTCCAGATGAGACTGGCATGAAATAACAGTGTTCAATGGTAAACTGGTCCATACTGGATTCATCATTTTGAGAGACATGGTGACGGACACCTGTGTTCATGCATGTGAATTACTTGACTTATGGAAGTTATTTTTTATGACGTATAGTTCCTATCTCTCCTATATTTCCCAGGCAACATGTGTAAAGTGATGCGTATGCAATGGTAACAATAAAAAACAAAGATGAAGAGAAGGTTTGACAGTAGATGATTCCCTGAAAAAGACTGAAATGTGTGCATGTGTCATGTACATGTGAATGACGCCCCACTCTCTTGTCGTGTATAAAAGATTCTGACTTCGATTAGTTTTTCTCTCTATTTTACAATCAGTTCCTGGCACGTTGCTGAAAAAGTGCCAGAGGGAACAGAAAACAGTGGCAGACAGTTTGTGAAAGTGAAGTAAAATGCAGAGTTCTGTTGGTCAATGCAGGCTGAAGAAAAAAAGTCAATGACGGGGGGTCACTGGCCGGTCAGTTTGCTAGCTGACCGGCAAACCCTCCTTGGTCCTCTTGTCCCGGATGGAGCGCAGCATGTCCGACACCAGCTCCTCCAGCCCGAAGGCCGGTGCCCAGCCCCAGTCCCTCCTGGCATTGGAGTCGTCGAACCTCACAGGCCAGCTGTCTGCTGCAGGGCGGAAGGCAACAACACAGCAACGCGTTAGTGGCATCGAGGCTGTTTCTTTTACCTCCTGAGGTGATCAGATTAGACATCGCTATAACTATCAGGGTTTTTAGGTGTTATACTGCAGAGATCTTCATCGGTAGCAGCAAATACCACACCGACAATGGCCGAGCTGTTCCATAATACTTTTCTCTTGAAGTGTCAGTCAGTGTTTTCTGACATCTACTTCAAGAAAGGAAACATTAGGAAGTACCAACGCTAGCACCTGACCAGCCTGCTTCCTGATGAGTTAGCTTGAAACCTAAGGTGCAAAAGGGCAAACCGCTGTATTTGCGATACTAACAGTGAAAGAGTTGGATCCATTCCCAGCAGGAAATGGTTCCTCCTCATCTCATCACTACCATTCTAGGCACTTTGAGTCCCGACTTCTTCTTGGGCACCCCGGATGTGCAGTAGGGATAGATATCCAGGCATCAAGTGAGTTTATTAAAGAACAGTACTTCCCATTAAGGCACAAATGAAAGAAAACTTTACGTCATTTTCCCACCGTCGTAGGGTTGGAGGAAAGGTAAAATGTGTAGGTGCCGAGTACCCCGCTTGGAATAACCGCTATTGGCTACCCTGCCATTCTCTGATGCATTTTTGTCGCTTCATTCAGATTCAGTTTCCACAAGCACGTGTGACGTACCAATCGTCTGGCGGACAGAGTCGGGATTGTAGGTGACCTTGAGGTGTGGGAGGTGCTTGCGGATTTCCTGAGCCACCTCCTCCGGGGTGAAGCTCATGGCAGCGATGTTGTAGGTGCGCAGTGACAGCTGGCACTCTGGGGCTTGCATGAACTCGATTGTCGCGCGGTGGCAGTCGGAGATGTGCATCATGGGAAGGCGGGTGTCAGGTCGCAGGTAGCACTCGTGGTGTCCTGTGCTGAGGGCGTCGTGGAAGATTTGAACGGCGTAGTCTGGTGGGGACAGAGGCGTGGGCTCAGTGGCACAGTTCAAACAGCTCGCGTGGGGTTGTGAAGTGAAAGGATACCTGTTGTTCCTCCACCAGGGGGAGTGTTGACTGATATCACACCAGGGTATCTAAGGCAGCGGAAGTCCAAGCCATATTTATGATGGAGGTACTGAAAGAAGAAAAGATGATGCTGACAACTGGTACATAAGAGGATTGTAGTCGAATAGGCGTCAGTGGAAACATGCCAAACAAAATTTTACCTCCCCCATCAGTTCTCCATGTACTTTAGACACACCATAGATGGTCCGGGGTCTTTGCACACAGAGGTCGGGGGCCGGATCACGAGGGGAAGACGGGCCGAACGCTCCAATGGTGCTTGGGACAAACAGGCGCAGGCAGTTCTCCAGGGCCAAGTCCAGCACATTATGGAGGCCTGGACAGGTGAGATACGGTCAGAGAGAGAGGGAAAGCTTTGCTCGGCTGGAAAGCTTACAGACTGCGGTTGAGGTCAACGGTATCTCCTTTGAAACGGACCTGTGATGTTGATCTTTCGAGCCAAAGCTACGTTGGCCTCACCCACGGCGCTGAGCAAGGCGCTGTAGTGGACCAGCCAAGTGATGCGATTGTTCACGATCAGCTCTCGGAGGAGTTTGTAGTCCAGCACGTCGGCGTACACAAAGGGGCCTGGGGAGGAATGAGAAGTGATGTCCTGTGGTGTCGTGTTCGTGATCATGATGCCAAACCAACAACAGAAAATAGGCAAAACAAAAAAACATCTCCATACCGCTGGTGAAAACATGAGGCGGAGGCTTCTTGATGTCCGACAGAATGACGTTCTCTGTTCCAAACTGTTTTCTGCATGTCAATAAAGGAACCGTGATGTCCAAACATTCCAGACTGTCTCCCCAATGTGGAGTTTCACAAGCTTTCATCACATCTCACCTCAACATCTGTGCCAGTCCGACGCCTAACTGCCCAAGACCACCTGCAGACAGAGAGCGCAGAAAGAAAGATTAATATGCCATAAGTGAATGGAAAAAAAAACATCTTCAGAGGTTCTGTGGAAGTGAAATCCATGTTTTCATTGTGTTATGTTTTCGCTGGAAAAAAAAAAGCTTTTTGTTTGTCCCAACGCTTTATCCAGGGACAAAAAAACCTCCCAGCGGACTATTATTGTCCCCACAGTCACTCACTGACCCTTTTATGTCACCAGCACTGTCTGTATGCACTCCTATTGTGATGAATCAAAACGGGCTCCAGTGGCCAGAGCACGGTGAAAACAACACAGCACATGTCTGTAGTGTTTTACTCATGCCCCTGATGCCACAATCACATGAATCTTTCGCTCAAACACTCATGATTTGTTTGACCTCTCTACGAGGATCGATTCAATCAAAGCGTCAACACCAGCAGCTCCAGTGAAGCTTCAGTGAGCCAAACTTGTTGACACGGACGTCCGGGGTGACCCGTTGGACGGTAATGGGTCGCGGGGATGTGTGTGACCTGTGATGAGGACTCGGGGGTTGTCCTGGGGAGGCGGGGGGCTGCACGTCTCCCGGCTGTTCCACCTGCTCGTCTGCCTCAGCGAGGAGCTGAAGCTGCGACCGGGCCTGCCCTGCGCCCTGCTGAGGCAGCCCCGGCAAAGCAGGCCCAGCGCAGCTGCGGGGGGCACGCAGACCCACGCGCCCAGTGGCATGTCCACGTACAGTCCTCCGGTGAGGTACCCTGAAATCACACAGAGCAGACCGACCACAGTGATCTCAGTATTCGTAAAACAATTAAATGACATGCTGAAGCGATATGTGGTGAAATAATACACAGTACCTGTGCTCAGTGAAACGTCCAAAAGTCAAACAAAACCTCTTTTTCCGAAGCCAGACGGAGAAATCTAGTAGACCAGGATCTATACCCTGACACTAAACCACAAAAGAGCTGATAATACCACAATCAGGTGTCCCAATTAGGAGATGAACATCCCAGCGGGTCCCTGTCACGGCAGCCAGTCCATAAATACACGGGTGTCGAGAGTCACGCCGGACGATGTGGTTCTCGTCCGCCTCGCGTCAATCAACGGCGCTCGTCGCTCTCCGCAGAACAGAACTACAGAGTCCGGCTTGCAAAGCTGCGAGTGTGCAAACATGCTGACTTGCTGTGCACAGGGATTTCTATTGTGTGGAGTGTTTAGCTGAGCTTAACAGGACTGGGAGGCGTGTCTGTTACACAGCTTTCTATTGATAATATTTAGGAGTGAATGACAGTAAGAAATGGGCCTTCGTGATTTACACACTCACGCCAGGTTATCAGAATTTAAAATGTGAGTCGAAAAGAAACTTAACAATGGTTTTATTTGTGGTAATGTGCTTTTTCTGTCATACGAATAAGTTCCTGAGTAATGTTTTGTTTATCAGATGGAATTTAAAAACAGAGCTCCTCATAAAGATTGAGAAAAGAACACAGAATCCAAAAGTTCCCCCAAAAAATCCAGAGTTTTTGAAGGTTTATTGAAAGGCACAATAGTAAACAATGAAACACAATAGACTCTGAAGGCATTGTACACTTGTTCTGCGGGTTTCCTGAGAAGCTCCTAACACCGGGGCAGCCTACCAGGTTGAAGCAGGACCACTGCTTTGGGAAAAGTTCTCCTGAGTTTGAGCCCGCGGTCAAAAAAGTGTCCACGAAGTCGGGCGGTTTCTGTCGCGCCGCCATGAAACTTGGTTGGACGAAAACAAAGTGATTCTCTGGTTGAACTCGTCATTCCTGGCTCGCACAAACAGGTGGGTATCATTGGAGCAGAAGCTTGCCCCACTCAATGACCATGTTCCGGATTTCTTCCTGCACCTCTTCGAGGTGACGCGCCTGTGGGGTCCACCTCAGGAAGAAGCCTGACAATCAAACAACAGACCCCTTTCAAGCGCCTCAACGAAACCGAGGGGGCAAGAACATCAAGGCAGCAAGAGGTCAGAGTGATCAGATGTGCACCCATGTCCCAGCCACACTTACCTCTCCACAGCTGCAGGGACTGAGGGTGAACTGAGGGCCAGATGGCGAGCTCAGTGGGCTCATACAGTGGGTTACAGTAATAGGCTTTCCCCTCAGTTCTCAGCAAGGCCCGGAACAAACAGTGAGTGTTGGTCTTCACTCCCAATCGACTCCTGAATGCAAAAAGAGTGGCAAAAACCCAGCAAGCGAGATGCTTTTTTGTCTGTTTGGAAGAAAACCAGAGCTGATGTGCGACCTGACATCACAGTAGCTATCAAACCGTGAGTGTTTGATAGTTACAGACGCGCGTACCTCTCCTGATCACTGTTACACAGGAAAGTGCCGTAGTTGGAGGCATAAGCCTCGGACGCCAGCCTGAGCAGCAGCGCCTCGGAGAAGCCCAGCGCCAGCGGGAACTGGCGCCACAGCTGCCACACGCAGTCCAGCAGCAGCAAGAAGACCGGGGACTCCTGCTGGAGGCGGGCGTGGGAGAAGGCCGAGTGGGCGCACCGCTGCTGGAACGGGTGTCCGGCCTGCCGAGGCAACAATCTCCACACATAAAAATCTATGCAGCTGACCTAAATGCACCTCAGGGCAAAAACAACAAAAATACTGAGCCAGAACCGAACTCAAGTCTATATTTCTTCTCTGAATTGCTCTTCTGTCAAATTGCATGATTTTTGACACAACCATAGGTGGTTTGGTTTTTTTACACGTCAGACTTCTTTATTACCAATGTCTGACTCATGGCTTGAAGGGTTGAGGGGCACTCCAGGATTTCACACAACGATTGTGCAAATCTTAACAAAAGGGGAAATTCCCTCCTGCCTGTGCCTCATTTCACAGTGAAACAGCGAAAGTGAAAGCAGGGTGTTGAGGTGAAGAGAAACGCTCTTTCGTTTGATCGCGATCTTGACGTGCCGCCGGCTGAAACGGACCTCGCTATCTGTTGAGGCATTTCCTGTCAGGGGTGAAGCCGTGGAGCAATTTCCTTTTAGCAAGAAATTTGATCACACACACTTGTCAGTCTGGCGTTTTAGCCACAGCAGTGGCAGCAATAACTACTGGGGCTGCATAACATATAATAAACCAATTATAATGCAGTGTATGGATATCTTGACAATCTGCATATATAAGGTGAAGAGAGATATTTTGACTACTTAAGAAGATATTTATATTGGACAAACCTAAGTTTAAACAAGTTTTTTGGTTGTTGTTTTTGAATCACGACATGTTTTCACACTCTTCAACCAGCAGAGACATTCCTCGTTGCTTCATGCCAGGGACAGTCTTTCTCGTCCTGCCACACAGAGAGCCCCCCCCCCCCCACACACACACACACCTGTATCCATTCTCGCTCCAGCAGAGTCAGGAAGCCCTCCAGTGTGCGGCAGTGAGGGTCCATGATGATCTGAGCCAGGGTGCTGATGAGCAGGGAACAGTCTGTGCCCTCGGAGCCGTGCACCAGAACCGAATGGCCGTCCCTGCACAGAAGCAATGAGAAGATGGACCCGCTGTGGTTCCTGCTCCTTCCCGTGAACGACGCATTCACACGTATTAGGGAACAAGCAACGGATGGCGCCTCCGTGTTCGGGCTGGAACGGATTCCTCTCGTGTCGCTTGTCTGCAGCAAACATCTGAAGGCACACAGACTGTACCTCTCCACGCACTCCGCCAGCAGGCCTGCAGTCGACAGCGCCGTCTGCACGTGAGACAGCCACTTTGAGTTTTCCAGCTTGCTGAGCCACCGGTCCATGTTGTGGGACTCATCGCCACAGGCCTCCACCAGCTTGACCAGACTCTCCTGGAGGGCTTTCCCCCTGTGAACACGCACCGGGACTGCCGTTGGCGCAAAACGACATCAGAGCCCTCAGCAGCATCGGTTCCCTGAGGAACATGTTGCCCCCCCCCCCACCTGTCCATCTGCCTGTGCAGCCTTTTCCAGCAGCTGTAGCTGGATTTGGACTCGAAGCCACCGCCCGTCATGCGGGCCTGTTGAGCCTGCTGACTGGAGCGGGTGTCGATGACGTAGCCTTTGTCCGAGTTGCCGATCACGGCCTGGAGGAGCAGCTCGTCCTCCCTGCAGCGCTTTCTGTTCGCCCCGGTCAGCGGCTGGCTGCTGCGCACGATCACCTGAAAGACTTTGTCTCATGAGGGACGTCCAGGGGGTAGACCTTGGGACGCTGGGGACGGAGAGGACGGCCTCACCATGCCGTTCTTCCGGTGGTAGTAGCAGAGGACAGGGAAGCGCCCGCCCTGCCTGAACTTGGCCACCTTTTTCAGGGTGTCGTCGTCGATGCTGCTTGGGACGATGACGGCGGGAGGGTAGGAGGGGCACACCGAGTAGTCTCTGTTCACGCTACTCAACCTCCAGCTTCCATGCTGCAACAGTGGACAGTCACAGAAACATAATATGAAGTGAAAGTGCACTGCTTGGTTCTTTTTAGTTAATACTTCATGTTGTCGTAAATTCAACCTCATTTGTTGGTTTATTTTTCACAATCAAGTAAATTGCAGAGTACACAACAACATGTAGGCAAGTATGAAACCATGAAGGAACCATGTTTCCGAAGTTACGGGAAAAACAAAGGTAACCCAAGCAACAGGGATATCCTGAATGTTGACCCCCACATGCTGCCAACCTCACTGGCATTTTCCTGTCATGTGGTTCTTCGATCAGGTTTTTTAAAGGGTTGCCTGTGAGACTTTTGTGTCAATGGGATTTTTTTGGTTTTTACGCTTGCGAGGCCACATTCAAGCAGCAGAGACGCATAAACACGCCTTTTTATGTTCCTTACAAGCTCCTTCATTTGACCGTAGTGCTTTTCAGGGGACGAGAGACCCCAGGGGTCTGGCAGGTTGAGTTCAGCAGGCCTGTAAAAGAAAGGGTACATCTCCAGCACCCGGTCCAGACAGGACAGGGTCTGGACAAAGACAAAAAGCAGGTGTCAGGTCAAGAGCAGCAGTGGAAGCAACAGCACAGACTACATTTCAAGCACAGAAATACAGAGAAGTTAAGCCAAATTAACTCAAATAAATCTACCTCAATGGATCGCGCAATGTTGAGACACTGCTCCATGCCTGGGATGTCCATCTGGAATACACGCAGATCTTTGCACTTGACGGTGATTGTCCCTGATGATCCCGTCATCCTGCAGCCGACCACACAAACCAATGAGGTGCAGTCACACAAAGCAATGAAAGCGCCCCCCCCCCACTCCTTTATGCCAAAAAGGAGTTTCAACTACAACAAGGCAGGAAGTTTGACTCACATCTGAGAAGGAAGGCCAAACCCAGCTGGACTTTGTGCTGATTTACTTCTCTCTCTTGGAATCGGACTCAAATCTACATCCACCCATCTTCTATGTGGTCACTTGTTTGATATGTTGTTAGCGTGTGTGCGGAAAGGTGCGAATTCCACACAGGTGGGCCCATAAACTCAGAGGTGACGATGGGGCTCCATTTTTACGTCCTCATTCTCACAAAAAATCTAAATTGAAGGATTAAAATGTGACTCAGTGCTGAGGTTGCTGCTGTGTGCGTTTGTGTGCCATTTTGGGACCCTCTGCTGCGAGTCTGTATGTGCAGGCAACCAAAACAAACAAACATAGCAAGTGGTTTCTAGCAATGGCTTCACGAAGCTAAAAACAACTGCTGTAAGAAGCAAGCAGCACACAAAGTGAGAAGAAAAAAAAGAGTTGGCGTCAGCTCAGAAGCAGAGTTTCCTGGAGGGAACACAAACAAAAATGTCCAACCTTTCAATGGAGCCTGCATTAGAGAAGAGCCAAGAATTGCACCAAAGGTTTTCCACACTGGTTAAAAAGATTTGAGGGGGGGAGTTAGATGATTGGACATGAATTAGAGACAGAAATGTGTTGATTAGAGTTTGATTACATCATGCAATCCACTAAACATTGGACGTCTGATGGACATGTCTATCTTGTGGTTATTTGAAAGTCATAGGTGACGTCATTTGAACGTCAGTATGGCGTTCAAGTCAATCAACATTTGAACGTCACTTTATTGGAGGTCATTCGGACGTCCTAAACAAGTGCAGGAAATGGTCAAGTATTTTGGTCATTTGCACTAATTTGCACGTCTTACAGAGGTCCAGAATGAGTCTTTGACCGACCGACGGAATATCGACATGATGTGGGCGTCCATCACTCGTCCAATGTTAAGTGGGTTCCTTTCAGGTCTCTCTAGGAATCAATCCACGTATTGTGGTAAGTAACATTACAGCCACCTTTGACACTGAATCTCACATTTAGGTTATTCAACACACACACACTGACTGAGCTGCCAAGTTCAAACTGAATTTGACAAAAATCGAGATCAAGTGGCTTCTGATTTGAGATTCGTTCATTATCTCGAGCTCTCCTGAACGGTTGAGCCTCTGTCACCTTTTCTCGATGGCATCGACGTTCCGGAGGAGCAGTAAAACGTGCCGGGAGCCGCCTGCCTCCCTGTCCGAGAAAATCAGGTGGTGGGCGGTGATGCACAGGGTGCCCCTGGTCGGCGGATGCAGCGGCTGTCGGAGCACCACGTCGCCCACGTTGGCCGTCTTGATGTGCTCGGAAAACTCCATCGGATCCCTTTCAAACCTCTGAATAAAAGCTGAACCCGCGTCTCCCCTGCAAATCTCTGCTTCTCTTTAACAAGAAAACGAAAGCGCGGCGTCTCCCAAGTTGCGCAGCGTCAGGGTGGAGCGGCGCCGTAAGTTGCGTTCTGTTTGTTCCTCGATAAGGAGCCTATAAATAGAAAAAGTTTCATGGTTTTCTCAACTGCGTCTGTGTGAGCAGCGTTTCACTCGAGGGGCCTGCTCAAAAACCAGAGAAGCCCCTCTGCAGATGGAAAAAACGTCGCTTGAAGCGACAAAAGACGGAAGTGCACGTTTCCTGACAAACACGGAGGGAGACGTGTGTCACATTATTACTGGTAAAAGTTCTGCACATTGCAGGGGGAGACACGCTGACGCTGCAGTGCGAGGAATGACCACTAGATGTCGCCCAACTCAAAGGAAGCAATCTGGTAAAACCCTGTATTGCGATGTCTGTTTTGTACCGTAGAATTTCAACAAAATCAATATGACAGTTTTCGCATAATCCAATAGTGAATGTAGGAAAACATGGTTTCTGACATGGATCAAAATATTGTATCCTTATCTACTTTGTCAAAATTGACATTGCGTTTAACTGCAATTCCTCTTAAAGATACATAAAGATTACAAAATTACATTTACGGATTGGAAATTGATATAGTGAATCTAGACAGAACGACAAACTTAAAAAAAAGCTTTCTGAAACCAGATAGTTGCTGGATGTAAAGCGGAACTCCTTTGGCTGATCTTGAATCAGACACTCGTGCAAATGTGCACGTGTCAGATTTTTACTTTTTTTTTTTTTTTATTTTTAGGCCAAACTTGATGGATCCTCAGTAAACCTTCGTAGAAAGCCTAGCTATAGACTGCAGCACGCGGTGGATCAACAGATGAGGTTTTCTCATTAGTCAGCGACGCACATTCATATTTCATTGTACAGATTGAATCTACAGTGTTTACTAATCCTCAGGGTGCTGCGAGGACTCAAGGAAAAGCTCAGGATGAGCCGGCCTCCCCGCACTCCCCGCGATGGGCGGTCACTCTCATTCCTCCCTATAAAGGAGCAGCCGAGGACCTGTTGCGCTCTGATCGCGCAGCTGCCGCCACATCCGAGAGCCCCCTGCCTCCCACCCTCCCCTCTCTCAGGTTGCGTCCAGTGTTTGCTGATGGATTTCAAAGAGTTTGGAGACGAGTCGTCGGAGGGCGAAGCGGAGGACCTGGACAGCGTGAAGGCGCTCACGGAGAAGCTGAAGCTGCAGACGCGCAGACCCTCCTATCTGGAGTGGCAGGAGCACGTCCAGAGCGGCCCGTGGAAGGAGCGGGGGGCATCGGAGGGCGCCGCCGGCGCTGGGGGGCAGGCGGTGGCCGTGCCCGCGGGGCTGACAGAGGACAACCCGGAACTGGTGGTGCACAAGTTCTGCGGCTTTGACACCATCGATGATGCTTTGGAGTTCCTGAGAAAAGAGCTGGTGAGTTTCTCCCGGAGCTGTTTTCTTTGTTGTTGTTGTTGTTGTTGTTGTTGTGTTTTGATACTTCATTCTGGAAACCCTGTCGGGATTTCAGACTGCTTATTGTTTGTGTTAAGCAAGAGCCAGTAAAAGTGTCCCACCCATTCCTGACAGAGAAGCTGTGTCCTGCCCCTGCAGCCTCCTGGATGTAGTCATCACCTCAGGTGTCAGTGATTCGCTCTGCATGAACACTTGGCTGCATTCAAGCGGCAGCATGTCTGGTGCGACACAATAGAGGGGCTGTTTTTCTCCAGCTCTCACCTCACACTCCTCACGCCAGTGATTTACACCCCCCGATGAGAAGATTACGACCATCGCAAGAGCCAACTCTCGGGCCCAACTTCACTCCGTTTTGTCACGCAGGCTGTCGTTCCGCCCCTGACCGAAACCTCTGACCGCCTCTCTCTTTCCACCTCACCTGCTCTGCCCGCAGAGGGAGATGCAAGTGCAGGACAACCGCCTGGCCCGCCAGCTGATCCGTCTGCGCGGGGAGATCCACCGGCTGAAGGTGGAGCAGGTGTGCCACCGCCACAAGGAGATGCTGGACGACGCCACGTACGAGCTGGAGGAGTGCGGCGAGGAGTCGGACCTGCTGTGCGACATCCCCATGAAGGCCGCCTTCGCCCTGTCCACGCCGCTCAAGCACCTCGGCCTGACCAAGATGAACATCAACTCCAGGCGCTTCTCCCTGTGCTGAGGCGGGCCGGGGCGCTGGCCGCCCAGGAGGCTCCCACGGCCTCCTCGGCTCACAGAGGAAGTGTTGGCGTCGTTTCCTCTTGGGGAGGTGTCGGGTGGACACAGTGAAGAGTGTCTGCCAGCCGTGACGACTTTGATGTGGGCCTTCGCTCCGTGTTTATCAGGAAGCAGCCCTGCAGAGGCCCCACACACACCTTCACTGGAGTGTTTCCTACTTTGAGGGTTTTTTTTCTGCACAATGATGTAGGATTCAGAGAAGTCTGAGAGAAGAAAATGGGCATTGAGTTCGATATCTGATAGCAACAGCAGCTTAAAGCTGCAGAAATAAGGTTTCACATGTAAGTGTTGCACTGAAGCATTGTTGTCTCACAATAAGAACATACCTCGTCTATAGGAGAGTGACACATATCCAGGTTTCTTGACCTAAACTGGGGGGGCTGAGGTCAATTTCCAGGTTAGGAAAAAGAAAAAGAAAGCAAATTATTAATCGAGCATCAACTCAAAAGTTGACGGCAAAAAATCCTCTTTTCGCTGAGCACCTTCCAAGCAGCCAGGAAGCCGTCGCTCACTCTTCACAAGGTCAAATCCTCGTAACCCTTGAAAGTCGGCATTTCGACTCCCACCGAGTAAACACCGAGAGTCTGATGGAATGGAAACTCTCCTCTCGCTGCAGCACGTGTGAGCGAGTGGACTCTCCAGCTCCCGCAGCCTTTCTCCCTTCCACCAGTGTCCTGGCAGGAAAGGGGGGGGGGGGGTCACCCTTCCAGCATTTTTTACACCTCTTCCTCACAAACCAAAAATATCTTGCCAGCCTCGCCGCAGTGCTGACAGGATCCAGGACCGTGCGCCTGCTGCTGCATTCGGGCTTCAACTCCCTCGTCCTCACGCTGCATAGTGCATGCTATACATGGCTGGGGGGGGGGGGGGGGCCCACAGGGTCTG
>JASSRZ010000051.1:2275116-2292267 GCA_032164315.1 Malacoctenus gilli | reverse complement strand
GTGTGTGTGTGTGTGTGTGTGTGTGTGTGTGTGTGTGTGTGTGTGTGTGTGTGTGTGTGTGTGTGTGTGTTGTTTGTTTCCCATCCGTGCGTTAGATTTCCGTGCAGATTAGAATGAAAGGAGAAAGCCACCTGTGTGTGGCACAATGCAGCGAGACATTGAGTCGGCAAGGAGAAAAGGAAAGAACAAACTGCTGCCAATTTGCCGTCATGATCCTGATCTCGGAACTGAAGTGTAGAGAGTTTTGAACACCTGTGACTGTGGTAGTGCCCCCCTCCCTCCACCCCACCCCTACTCACACATATAGACACTATATCCGCGCACATTTTTTATTTCGTCTCCTCAAATGGAACCTTGTTTTTTTTCCCCCTCTCACCAGTACACCGATCAGCTGATCCCGTACCCGTCACAGCATTCCCCTCCAACCTCGCCTTTGCCAGGTAACGCCATGGATGGTACTTTTTCTCGGCTGGAGTGACTGCGGCCGCGTGTGTCTCTCATGGAAACATCGCGTAACACCAGGAAGTGGCTCTGATGAACTAGAACTAGTAAAATTAGTAATTCTAAGGCCTGATGTCACACATTTGCTTTGGTGGAGCTTCGCAAACAGAACATATGACAGTCTAGATTTGGATCAGTGAAACCACACAATAAAACCCTTTCATGACAACAAAAGTATAATTAGATCATAAAACATACTGTGCATTGCGAGTAATGCTTTTTCCTCTTCCCTCAATGAATGAAGGTTGTACTTTTCTTTGACCTTTGACACACAACAGGACAATTCACGTCATTTCTTTTCAACATGCAATCGACAAAAATGTCTCTTTCTCATTCCATCGTTTATTTATGCAGCACTTAACAGTCCACAGGGGAATAAAGTACTTTACATTTAAAAGAAAAAAGAAAGAATAAAAACACACAGGACTACTATGGAAGCGAAACGAATTGTGCACGCATGTGGAGGGTTGTATAGCTGCTGTGCACGTTGGGAACCAACTTTGTGATGTTCAGCTTTCTGTGATAAAGTATTTGTCTGCTTTCTACTTGAGGTTTTTTGGAGTCATGGTAAAGTCTCTTGTCTGAGTTCAAGTCGACTTGTTTGATTTGTCCACATCTTCTGGGGTTTCTCTGGCTCCTGTGAACTCTTTGCTCCTTCCCATCCAGCTCCTATTCAGGCCCTGCGGTGTCTGAAAATAATCAGCACTCAGTGTTTCTCCGAAACTTATAGCTACGGAGACACAGCATGGACCAAAAAGCCCACAGCTAGACAAGAGTGGGCCTGCTGGTCTTCATTGTCTTCGTATTAGCACACAAATGGATATGGAGAAGCACAGCTCTCAACACGCTCACTTGCATGCACAGGCAACCTCTTCAACAGCCCCCTAAAAGGAGTGTCTGTTTGCTGCCGTCCTCCGAGTGTAAAGGGTTAACTTTGTGTGGAAAGGCTCCTGTAACTAGAAGCTCCATCCTTCCACTTCGCGCCCTCACATCCACCACGTCTCCCCGACAGTACGGAGACGCATCGGAGAGAGCTGCAGCTCGCTGCAGCCTCTTGTGTGGTCTGAGTCTCGTTCGGGAACCAAATGTGGTTGTTCCAGTAATCAAGGCACCGATGAATCTGCTTTCATAGTCACATGTCGAGACATTTCTCATGGGCTTCACTGTAAACTTCTGTTTACCGGGAGAAATATGGCCGTCCGCCGCACGGTAACAATAACAAGCAGCCGTCACATGTTTTCCCCCTGCAGTCGCCGCATTCGCTCCTTCCACCATCGGGGCCATTTATCAGGAATATCAATATAAACAGGATTCCGACGCTCAGCGCACAGTGTGGACTCGATGTAACTGCGCTCGGAGATGTCAACGCTAAGGCCCTTTTTCTTTGCAGACAACCTCGTGGTGGCCATATACAGCTATGAACCCAACCATGAAGGGGACCTGGGCTTCGAGAAGGGAGACAAACTCAAGATCATCAATAAGTAAGCAGCTTCTGGACACATGCTCAAAGTCTGGCCCGGAGACTGTTTGTCCAAATGTGAAGTGTTCTGGTGTCTCTTCTGAACACAGTCAGTGTCAGTAAGTTTGTGTAGGAAGTTGCAAGAGTACAAGAAAAGAGGATTTCATTTCAGTATGAATCTGTTTGTGCGTGGTGCATCTTTCAGGGCTTCAGTCAGTAAAAAAAAGACCATTTTTGCATATGCACATGGACTTTAAGCTGATATATTAGTTGTACACAGATATAATTAGATGATGCTCAGGTACTTTCTGTTGTATTTCCATAAATTTCACAAATACTGCTTATCTCACAACCAAATACATTGACTGTTTTTTGGGAGAGCACAATGTTTTCCAGGGATGTCATCGCAACACGAAATTCAACATAATTCAACATGCGAACGATGGAATGAGTTAAAAAAAAAAATTGGACGAGTGTTTTGAAAATCTTAGCTGATGGAAAGGACAAAAATGGCCTTGAGTTGTTGCTATATGACACCAGAGCTTTCTCAGCGAGAGCGTCTTCATTCTTTAAGCTGCACTCGCACAAAGAAGCCCGTCGCCTCTGGGAGATCATTGAACTGCTTTCTGATGGCGCGTCCATTCAGTGTGAGGCACCCCGGATATGTGCACTAATTCTTGTAACCCCCTCCTTGCTTCTTTTGACCCCCAGGGATGACCCAGAATGGTACTTGGCCGAGTCCCTCATCACGGGCCAGCAGGGCTTCATCCCGTACAACTTTGTCGCCATGTCCACAATGGAGACCGAACCGTACGTCACGCAGGAAGCTCGGCGACCTGAGCTCGCATGTCACTCAACCCCGACACCATCGCGCCTCGCACAATGCACGTTCGCCGAGAGGAAGGGAAGTGGTTAGCTCAGTGTTGACGCGCGTCTTGTGCCCGCGCTGCAGGTGGTTCTTCAAGAACATCTCCCGGAACGAAGCCATGAGGATGCTGCTCGCCCCCGGGAACACGCAGGGCTCCTTCCTGATCCGAGAGAGCGAGACGTCCAAAGGTGAAGCACAGAAAAACGCTGGCCTGCTCTGTTTCTCACTATGGCTTCCAAGTAGTGTGGGAGAAGATGGCCTTGCCCCGGTTAATGTCGATGTCAGCCATAAACCGACTTCCTGTTCGCTGTTCACCTCCAAATGTATGGTTTCGCTTTTGCATGCGTGCTTCTGCTGAAGACACGTTTTGAGATGCATCCAGGCCTGCTTCATCTATGTCACTGATTATACCGGCAACACAGCAATAGGTGTCATACAAGTCTATCAAAGTGTCTCATTTGCATGTGGTTCAAGTGTTTAAATGTTCCCATCTTTGTGATGCCACTGTATCTTCCTAAACATCGGGGGGGACATCTTGTTATGCTCCAGGCTCGTACTCGCTGTCAGTCCGAGATCTGGACCACAACACGGGAGAAGGAGTGAAGCACTACAGGATCCGCAACATGGACGACGGAGGCTTCTACATCACCGCCAAGATCTCCTTCAGCTCCCTGAGGGAGCTGGTACGGCACCACTCGCGTGCGTGCGCGCCGCCCCGCGTTGCAACATCAGCATCGAGCTCGGCTGCGACTGCTTTTCCACCGGGGTGACACGGCGCCGTCGTTTTTCTGTCGCCAGGCGAAGCAGACGGTCTGTGCACAAAGCTGGTGAAGCCATGCCAGTCGAGGGCCCCGCAGAAGCCCTGGTGGCAGGATGAGTGGGAGATCCCCCGAGAGTCCCTCAAGCTGGAGCGCTTGCTCGGAGCTGGGCAGTTTGGAGAAGTGTGGTCCGGTGAGCTACTTTGCATGAACACACGTTTCTCCGCTTTGTAAGCTGAACTGGCTTCGTCTGGCTGGGAGTGAACCACAGATGTTTAGCCAGGTGTTTTTTTTTTGTGCAGCATTCGCAGCAGCTTCCCCTAATTGTAGGCTTGTTTGGGCTGGCTTACTGATGAATGATTTGAGGTATTAACTTAGTTACGCAACCTTTGCTTGAACAACATAAATCGAGATTGTCTGTGATTCTGCGGAGCAGTGCCTCAAAAATACAGAAGTGAATGTGTGTTGTCAGTTTGAAGAATAACGCTGAAGAAATGTTCTAATTTTAGGGGTATTCGTTGAACCAAACTGTGCTCCAACTGTTATTCTTTGGCGGGAGAGCGTTTCATCGTCATTAAACGTGCGACTGTATAAGACCTAAACATCACCAGCCATCGCACTGTCCTGATTTGTTTTGTGCTACTTTGTATCTCCAGGAAGTCTTGTGTGCAGTCGTGACACTTGCCGCGTTTTCCTCCTCATCCAAAAATCAGCTCACTGACATACTTACATAATGAATACGTGTGCAGTCACATGGTCAGATGTCTGTGACAACCGTCCTTCACGACGAGATCATTTCCATCGCTGATGTTGGACACGGAGGAGCGCTTTGAATAGTAAACACGATTTGTTCCCGACATGGCCGCGCTTCATGCGTGGAGCGAGGCGCTCGGCGTTCGGGGTTAAACTCTCCGGCAGGGGCTTCGGCTGCAAAGCGTCTGATGCGAGTGAGTGTTCGTGTGACAAAACAGGAACTAGATCCAGTTTCAATGAGACTCATGTGACACTGAAACATACTCATGTCCAAGAACACATGAGCTGGTGAGGATTTTCCCCATTCCTGTTACATCACCTGAGTCATGATAAGCAAAGTGTAGTGACGTGCCAAGGAAACAAAGTATGATGAGATTCATCCGGGTAAAAAAAGCATGTTGAAAAAGGCAATGATGTATTTTATGGGTTTTTTTCCCCCAGGCGTCTACAACAACGACAGGAAAGTGGCAATTAAGAAACTGAAGATGGGCACGATGTCGGTGGAGGCTTTCCTGGCAGAGGCCAACATGATGAAGAACCTGCAGCATCCTCGCCTCGTCCGCCTTTTTGCTGTGGTCACCCAGGAGCCCATCTTCATCATCACAGAGTACATGGAGAACGGTAAGTCGGAACGCTGCACGTGTCGCAACGCGTCTCGAATGCAGGTTAATGAAACTGCACTTTCAAGGGGGGTGGGGTGGGGGGGGAGTCCAGGACTGACTGGAAGCAACAAAAGAGAAAGTAAAAAAAAAAACAACCTCGTCTCGGGGTAATTCCGTGGTGCGATTGCTCATTGGAAACACGTCCTCCTGTAATCACACGAGCTCGGATCGCTTCAGTAGAAACGGGAACTGTGCCCGAGCTTGCCTGAAACGCTCCGTTGCCCTTAATCCTCTGCCCGGTGCCCAGCTGTGCCTGGAGCGCAGACAGAGAGACGGCGTTGGAGGCTGACGCCGATTCAGGATCAAACATGTCGATGTGTTATCGGACTGGGCGAGCGCCCAAAACCTGCGCGTGCGTCACCTGCTTTTCCCAAGTCATACTGAGTCAGAAGCTCTTTCAAAAACCTTGACAGATTTCTTTGTATCAGACGTCAGGCGAACAGGACTCTCCTGAGTAATCGTCACCCATGATGGAACATTAAGTTCAAGCACTGTGGGCAGACCTAAATAAAGAGTACCGACAGCGACTAATGACCCCCCCTCCTCTTAAAACGATGCTGTTCAGCTGAAGTGGCTCGGCCTCTGATAGGCTATTTTCAGCTTCTCCTCATGATCCTTGTGTGTCCGCCACCGTGTGTGAGAAATTTTTCAAAGCAAACATGAACTTTCGCTTCTTTTCCGGCCTCCTCCAGACAGGTTGCCGATGTTTACACATCAGGGAGGAAGCTTGTGCCGGCTGGTCGGGGTGTTAAAATAGGGAGAGGGGCTGAATCACCGCCGTTATTGTTTTCAGAGACCCCTGATGATGTATGGCCCGCTGCCAGGGTCTGCGATTCTCACATGCACAGACACATGGACGGAGACGCGGCCACAGTACACACAGCTGCAGGAGAAACAAACCTCAAACAGACTGCGAATGGCTTCAAAAGAGACCAAAACTCACATGATCTGACTGTGTGATTGCATTCAATGTGAATCAACATAATAGAAGTTGTACATCAGAACAAAATGAGGGATTTTTGCAGTGGTATTAAAAGGGTGGCACAATTTTTTTAAGGATGTTTACCATTAATCTCTGTTAATTTCTTTTTCTTACTCATTTACATTATGTAGGGTTTCAGCTTGCATGCATTGGCTGAAAAGTGCCAAGTCAAGCCAGCTGCAGTTGTGTCTTCCCCTGAAATGTAAAATAATACTGAAACTGTGGTAAAATGCACCATGGATTATTTAGAAGTGTGGCACCCTCAGTCTGAGGGTGGCACAGTGGTGGAGCGGTGAGCTCGCAGTGCCTTTGCACATTTGCCATGTGCCTGCATGGGTTTGTTCTTGTACGCCTGCTTTAAAGACATGAGTTCATTTGTGTCCATCCTGCTTGATTCACACTGTTGGGTGGGACAAAATGTCGCTGTCCGCCACCGTGGACTGTAGGTTTCACAAGAGCAGGTTGTTCAGCGAATGCCCCCCTCCCTCAGTGCATGTGTGCTAAATGAGATTTACAAGTAGTTATAAAGTGAGACACGCAAATAGTCCTGTCTCGTGTCATGACAGCAGTTGTAAATCCTTGTCTTATGTCTTTGCTCAGTGAAGTTTTATTCCACCTGAATCCTGCACTTGTACCACAGAGACTCTGCATCTGTTCCACCGGGACCTGGAGGATCTCTGTCATTCATATTCACTGGATTGGACAACAACAAACTGCACAGAGAGAGGGAGAGATGCTGTCAGAGACACAGCAGCCTTCCAGCTGAATAGAATGGCGCTCCTTTGTGTGGTCCTCTGTGAGCGGCCTGTAAAACCACCAGCGGTCCTGCATGAGGCCGCCTCTTTGTCCAGGATCCACGTGTGAAGGGGACACAAATGTCGCTTCTGTTGTCAAAGGGGAGGGGGGGGGGATAAAAGATGGCTCGGAGTTCCCGTCTTTTCAGTTCGTCTCGTCTTTTTATTATTATTTCTATCAAGGGCCACAAAGGTGGAAAATAACAGGCGTGTCGTCCCAGCTTCCCTTTGTGACCTTGACAAAGAGCGCTCTTCTGGCTCTCATACTTCAGTCCGACTCTTCCGGACCTAAATGCCTCCTCTTTCCTGGCACGGTCATTCCTCTTCAACTATTTCCCTTGGTTTGACTGGGCCGGCCGGCTCGCGCTGGTATTGTTCTGCGGTAATCAAAGCCAGCACAAAGTCAACTGTCAGAGGCTGCGCATCAGCATGACAGACGACCGGTGCGCTTCCTCAAAGTGTTATGTTCGCTGATTTGAGCAGCTATTCTGGTCTATCTGGGATTATTTATGTCTGAGGTTCTACTTTGGCTCGGAGGAAAAATCTCATCAGTCTTCTGGAGAAACAATTTGTTCTCTCGAGCAATAGGGACATCCTTTGTTGTTGAACCTTTTCCCGCATTGACTAAAGTTCATCTTCTTCTGGGTCTTTTCACGTTATTAAAGAGATGTTTGAATGCTTCACTGAATGATGATCGTTTTCTATGTGTCTCCTCGCAGGCAGCCTGGTGGATTACCTGAAGACAACGGAGGGAAGCAGCTTACCCATGAACACGCTGATCGACATGGCAGCTCAGGCAAGTCCTCCCAACCCAACCTGAGCCCCGTCCTCTCACCGCGACACTCCCTCCTCTTGACTCTCCCTCTCAATTGGTGCTTTCACTTCCTCTTCTCTCGGTGTGATTACGACGGGCAGGAAACTGTTGAAATGCCGTTTGTATTCAACGCTCATGTCACAATACCACCGAAGCTGGGTGTGTTTGTGTACAGGTGTGGGTTACGGTGAAGCCTGTGAGACAAATTAAACTGTATTAACTGCAGGTAAACAGGACTCAAAAGCGAAACTGTGGGTCCATTCAAACCTACGAAAAAACAAACAGTAAGTTTGTATGAATAAGTAATTATAATAATGGCTCCAGTTTTGAGGATTTTCAAAGATCTGCTTATATAAATGTATTGTTTTGAGGTATGTTGAAGTTATCTTCTTGCACTGCTTGCGTTGCCTGACACCAGAGTGCTTCCTGGTTTCTGCAGGCACACGGGGTGGGTTTGCATCGTGTCACTGTGCCTCTGTGGGTTTTTTGTGGGTAAACTTCTACTTCGACCATCATCCAAATCAGTCATTGATAAGTGAGTGCGCTCGTGTCTGCATGTGGTCCATCTGCTTCCTGTCCAGTGGTTTGATCGGCCTTTTTTTTCGGCACGTTTGGCTTCGTTTGCTTTCGGTGCCTCGAGTACTCAGCTTGAATGAAACAAATGAATGTTTGGAGCCAATTTTTTCAGGTGTCGCCAACAAATCTATGAATACAGACAGAGTTTTAATGGAACTCTATCAGCAGCTGCTCTGTCCCACGAAGCCAAATAGTAAACATTGTCCCTATTTCTTTTGGCCCGGCACTTTGTTTGCTGGAAGTGAACGTAAACTCCCGGTATGAGAACTTTGACTCGCATGCGTTGTGAGTGTGGGAATGGAAAACTTCAACCACAGGAAGACAGACTGATGCTTCAGCGTAACACGACTGAAGCCCATCCGTGTGCGGCAGGCAGAGTCTGAGACGCCTCCGAGCTTAGCGTGGAGTTTATGCAGAGCCGTGTGGTGAACGCGTTTCTGCGCGGAGAGAGGGCTTTCTGAGCCAGTCGTCACGCACCGATGGCAGCTGTGGTGAAAGCAACTCCAGCCCTCATGTGATGGGCCATAAAAATATGAGTAAATTAATGGCCGCGCTTCTGCTGCAGGGCTGGAAACTATGTCCACATCTCTCTTCCATCGTACCTCAGATTGCATGTGCCATGCTGCACGAGTGCAGCGGCCATTGAATTAAATCTGCTTGGTAATGATTTAGCAATCGCGTGAATGGCAGGAAGGGCACCAAAGTGGTAACGGGCAAAGCTGGAGGTGGTTGCCAAGACAACGGTAAAAGTTTATGAAATACACAGACACTTTGTGAGTACATCTCAGGCCTCCGACAGACCCCGCGGGGCCGTTGGCACCCATGTGACAGATTCTTTGCTCAACAAATATGCACCACCACTCCCGCAAAATTCGATCGTTGACACAACTTCACACGGACACCTTTAATGCAGTGAATTCAATGAAAACCTTTGGCGTTTTCCCGATACGAATCCATTTAGTAATCCATTTCGCTGCATTATCAGATATCAGAAATGCAGTCACTGAAGTAATGAGGCAGTTGGTGCCGAGAACGAGAGAGGAATGCAGCTCTCTGTATGAGGAAGTGGAGCCGCTGCAGTCGCGGGCACAGCTGTGTAACTGGGTGGGGTGGACAGGTAAAAAGGTTACTGGGAACTGACCTGTGGAAGTCGTGCACTCCCTGGTCTGGGATTCCTCTCTCCAGTCTGTCCAGCATATATGAACGTCACACTCAGCAGAGTCATAATCAATGCAAAAAGAACATTGGATGGAACTGCATTTTCAGTCAAAGGACAGAATGTGAGATCTCGTCTTTTAGATCCCAAAATGTGCAGTAAAACAAGAACAGCCACACATACATATTGATTTATTATGTTTCACAGATTGGCATTAATCCCGCTTCTTTAAAGCAGGGTCTCAGTTTAACTTTCCTGTGATGATAAATGAGTTTCACCTTTGTCCTCACGAAGAAGTCGACTCCCCAAAATGTCAGCAGACGAACACGCTTGTCTTTTCTGATCACGTGCCGCCCCCTGCAGGTGGCCGACGGCATGGCCTTCATCGAGCAGCAAAACTACATCCATCGAGACCTACGAGCTGCAAACATCCTAGTTTCTCACGAGCTCATCTGCAAGATTGCAGACTTCGGACTCGCAAGACTCATCGAGGACAATGAATATACAGCCAGAGAAGGTAACAAGACCCTCATCTTGTGTTACATAGCAAAGTGTATTTGTGCTGAGAGGTGTGAACAAAGATGGAAGATGTCCTGTAGCGCTAGAAAACCTTCACGATTTACTTCCCTTGCAGGTGCCAAGTTCCCCATTAAGTGGACTGCTCCCGAGGCCATTAACTACGGCACCTTCTCCATTAAATCGGACGTTTGGTCGTTTGGGATTCTTCTCACAGAAATAGTGACCTATGGCCGCATTCCTTACCCTGGTAAACACTCGTTGACTTCACCTCTTTCAGTTCTCCCACATCACCAGGCAACGTGTTTGGTATCACTGAGAATGATCTGAATTTTGTGTTCAGGCATGTCCAACCCGGAGGTCATCCAGAACCTGGAGCGCGGCTACAGGATGCCCAAGCCGGAGAACTGCTCCGACGGGCTGTACAATGTCATGTGTCTGTGCTGGGGGGAGAAGCCAGAAGACAGGCCCACCTTTGAGTATCTGAGGAGCGTCATGGAGGACTTTTTCATTGCCACGGAGAGGCAGTACCAGGAATAGCTGTGGTGATGCACAGACAGATGAAGAGCTGAAGGCTAAGCCTGTGTGAGAGCCGAAGATGGATTTCCATGTGCCCCTTGAAGAACGTGTGATTTTCTCAAACTTTTAGTGTACGAACTGAGATTTTCTGGTTGAGTGTACTTTTTGTCTGCGTGAAAATATGTTTTGAACCTGAACGTGAACCGGCTGGATCGCAGTAATCCCTAATCTGTCTGAATAAACGGGGAACTGTGAAGGAGCTGGAAAAGCGGCTGCTCATCTGGGTCCATTATTAACATGTAAATACCTGCTTTTGCTGTGTTTTGACCCTTGCACTGTACTAAATGTTTTTCAGAGTAAAATGCTTTCCATGATGTTGCTTCTTGTTGCATTTGGGAGAGAGAATGAAAGATCACTTTGCAAATTTTTCTGCAATTAAATGAGACTATGGAATTTATTTCCAAAGCAATTTTAAGGTCACTAAAAACGTGAAGTTATCATAACATTAATAACCATACAGAGCTTCTCAGGAACTGTAACTAAAAACTGTTTAATTTTCAGTAGGCAGTTAATTGGTTTCAGGAGCTTACAGCAAATCAAAAAAAGAATAAAACAAATAATATAATTAAAAGTGATTTCATTTGGAACCAACATGTTTATAAATAATCAGCAGGGGGTCTATACACAGATCTGGGTCTATACACTTCTCTCACCTCTCCTGATCAAATCAAACCGTGGTGGTTAACATCATAATTGCCGCGGCACACAGACCACCGTGTGGCTCTGTCGCCCCCTAACAGTCACGGCTGGTACTGCCGCCTCGTTGACTGGCCGTGATACAAACTCTCCGCCTCTTGTCGCTGTTGTCTCCTGCGGTGTGTGCGTTGCAAGGCAGCCAAAAAGGACTAAAAAATGGCGCTTACTTCTCAAGGAACAAAGAAAAAAGTTTGCTACTACTATGACGGTGAGTACTCGCCGCGCTCGCGCTCCGTGCATCGTTTGCACGCCGTTCGTAACACCGAACGCGTTCGCAGCAACAAAAGGTTACTGTTTCTTTCACCTCCCGCTAACCTGGCACGTTAGCTAACATGGCTAGCTTGGGTCGCAGGCGGCTCAAAACATCTCAGCCAAACTGTGTCGCTGGTTCTACACAGTTTCCGCTCCAATAAGACCTCTCCGCTTCCCCCTAAGTGCACAGTTTGCTGCTGAAATACCATTTGGCGCGTTTTAATCAAGTACTTGTACTTTAATTAGATGAGTTAACGTGGCTAGCTAGCGCGCTAACAATGGTGATACGAGTACTTCATTGTCACCACAAGTAATTAACGCGAACGTCGAGCTAACGCTAAAGCGACTCAGTCTGAGACGGTCTCCGACCGGGATAAGAGAACAAATCGGCGCACATTGTTCGCTCTTTTATCCGAGCATCGGTTCACTCGAGGTTTCTGGGGAGTTGGTGTAGTTTTGTCGAGGGTTAATTGATTCTTGTAAGCAGGCTGCGAGGCGGCGAAAGCCTCGGCGGACGTGCACATACTGGAGTTGAATTCCGTCACTGACTTTTCGGTGCATGCTTTTACTCAGGACACAAGTTGCGCGGCTCTGCCTTTCCGCGTTTAGCTCTCCTAAATCTTATTATTTTGATGTATTTTCAGGCGATGTCGGAAACTACTACTACGGCCAGGGCCACCCCATGAAGCCCCACCGCATCCGCATGACGCACAACTTGTTGCTCAACTATGGCCTCTACAGAAAGATGGAGATATATGTAAGTGAAGCGACGAGAACGGCGTACTCGAAAGTTTATTTTGGCCATGTTTCTTAGGCGTGAATTTTATCTCCCCTCCTGTTGCATTTTTCAGCGCCCACACAAGGCCAGCGGAGAGGAGATGACCAAGTACCACAGTGACGATTACATCAAGTTCCTGCGCTCCATCCGCCCAGACAACATGTCAGAGTACAGCAAGCAAATGCAGAGATGTAAGTTTGGACAGATTTGTGGAAGCTACCAAAGGTGATATCACATATTTTATCTTTCAAACAATTGATGTAAAGGGAAAAAAACCCCAACAAATTCAAGATCTCGGTCTGTGACTTCCTTCCTGCTCACGACTGCATTATTGGTCAAGTTGATTTCAATGAGCCGTACTTCAGACAGCTTTTAAGTTTGATCCGACAGCCGTTCTGTGACTGATTTGATGCTCTTTGCTTTGCAGTTAACGTGGGGGAGGACTGTCCCGTGTTTGACGGACTGTTCGAGTTCTGCCAGCTCTCTGCAGGAGGCTCTGTCGGTAGGTTGTTTTTTTTAGGAGATGTTTCTCACTATTACATCCGGGTTTTGTTCAAACAAACTATTCCTTGCCCCTCTCCTCCCGGTGCTCCAGCCGGTGCTGTGAAGCTGAACAAGCAGCAGACGGACATTGCCATCAACTGGGCCGGAGGCCTGCATCACGCCAAGAAATCAGAGGCCTCTGGGTTCTGCTACGTCAACGACATCGTGCTGGCTATCCTGGAGCTACTGAAGTAAGTGGGAGGAAAAAGGCCGATTGAGCAGGTCAGGAGGAGTCTGGGTTTGAGTTGGAGTTTTACTTCATAAGAGGGATTGTGATTTTCCGTTCCTTTCAAACTTTGGCAGATCACAAGATGTTCAGTGGCATGTTTGTTGTTTTTCTCTTTAATACAGATACCACCAGAGAGTTCTGTACATTGATATTGACATCCATCATGGAGACGGCGTGGAGGAGGCCTTTTACACCACAGACCGTGTGATGACGGTGTCCTTCCACAAATACGGAGAGTATTTCCCCGGAACTGGTGACCTCAGGGTACGTGCGTGCACAGTTCAGGAGTTCAAGTTCTGAACATTAGGCGTGCTAAGTCGTACCAGTGGTGCCTGATGTGAATGCATTTTTTTTTCCCCTTTCAGGACATCGGTGCTGGGAAGGGTAAATACTACGCAGTGAATTACCCACTGAGAGACGGGATCGACGACGAGTCGTATGAAGCCATATTCAAACCCGTGAGTATTTAAGGCCGCCTGTAACTGCTGCAGGTTCATAGTTTGGTGTGTCAGAGCGTGCTTTCTGAGCTGGGATGTGGTTGGTTGTGTAGATCATGGCCAAAGTGATGGAGATGTACCAGCCCAGCGCGGTCGTCCTGCAGTGTGGGGCCGATTCTCTGTCAGGAGACAGACTGGGATGCTTCAACCTCACCATCAAAGGTACCTGAAGGCCTGAAGCCTTCGCTCGCTGTTTAGTTTCAGGGTGGAGGTTGGTGGTGAGCGATCTTGTGAGCATTTTCTTCCTGTTTTTGAGTTGTTGTTTGTTTTCCATTGTGTTTTTTAGGACACGCCAAGTGTGTGGAGTACATGAAGAGCTTCAACCTGCCGCTGCTCATGCTGGGCGGAGGAGGCTACACCATCCGTAACGTGGCGCGCTGCTGGACATATGAGACTGCTGTGGCACTCGATAGCTCCATCCCCAATGGTACGTCCTTTTTTGGAAGGTTGCATTCAATTTGGAAGTATATTGCGACTAATATTGTCAAAAGTAGCTAACTGTTAAGTCAATGCAGTATTGTTAGAAGATTTATCAGTTCAAATAAAAACATTAATCTCCTCTCAACTCTCCAGAGCTCCCCTACAATGACTACTTTGAGTACTTTGGACCTGACTTCAAGCTGCACATTAGCCCCTCCAATATGACCAATCAGAACACCAACGACTACCTGGAGAAGATCAAGTAAGACCCGCCCCGATTCAGTCCCACAAGCCATTGGCAGCACCTGTTGCGGCAGCATTTACATGTATTCTAATACGATCCCACCGTCCGTCTCCAGGCAGCGCCTGTTTGAGAACTTGCGCATGCTGCCTCACGCCCCTGGCGTGCAGATGCAGGCCATCCCAGAGGACGCTGTGCAGGAGGACAGTGGAGAGGAGGAGGAGGAGGATCCCAACAAGCGCATATCCAGTGAGAAGGCGCTGCCCCCCCCCCCCCAAATCTGTTCAGGTTCACGCTGTCTTCTTGGAAGTTTTGCGACGTCCCTCAATCTGAACCATTCATGTGCTCACTTTCAGTCCGCGCCCACGACAAAAGGATAGCGTGCGAGGAGGAGTTCTCTGACTCAGAGGATGAAGGAGAAGGAGGTCGCCGAAATGCAGCCAGCTTCAAGAAAGCCAAACGGGCCAAGACTGAAGGAGAGAAAGAGGGGGAGGAAAAGGAGAAGAAAGGAGAGGAGGAAACAAAAGGTAAAAAGCTCGTGTGGTTTTGTCACAGGAATTTACCTCAGCGCATGGTGGTCACGATGAGCTTTGTGCTGCTTCTACAGAAGTGAAAGAAGAGGAGAAGGTGCCAGAGGAGGAGAAAATGGACACATCAAAGTGAGAATCCAGCAGAGCCACTCACACATTGCTCGAGGCTGCTGTGGTGGCTGCCCGGCAGACTGACCTCTAACCTTTGGCTCATTTCAGGCCTAAAGAGGAGTCCAAGACACCTTGAGCGTGTCGGCACCCGGAGGCGCCAACACAGCAAATCAGTACGGACCATAAAGCAAGATTTTTTTTTTTTTGATACATCATCTCTCCTGGCTGCTGCTGAGGACATCAGTGAAGGAAAAAGTAAAAACCTTGAAAGTGGGCTCCTCCTCCCTGAGATCGGGAGGAGAGATCCCCCAGTTTTAGGTTCCGTGTTTTTCTAGGACTCCTTTTCAACCTTGCTGTTTATGGACTGAAGTCAAACTGAGTGTTTTGGAGTACGGTTTTGTATACCTTATTTTCTTTGTGCTCTCTTTTTATGCTCCCCCCCCCTGCTTTTTTCATGTGAACAACTCTGTAAAAATGGTTCAGCACATGCCTGCTTTTATATATCTGATGGATTTAATTTATTTAAATCATAGATATTTTTGCCTACCGTTTCATGCCCCTCAGCCCCTCTTCTGTCCCGTGCCTTTAAATCTGTAGTTGAAGCATGTTCGTACAATAGATCCTGTTTCTGTAATATATTTGTGTCGCTGGTCTTGCCTGCTCGGGTCAGTGATCGGGTTGCATTTTTCCTGTGTAGCTATTTCACGGCACAGCGTGAGCAAAGTCCTTTCTTATACCTTAGGTTCTTCTTTAGTATGTATGCTTTCCATTGACATCTTTGGTGAATTTGAGGGGCTTCTGCCTCACAGTATTGGTAATGTGTGAAGCCTGCTGACAGGTTTGTGTTTCCCTGAACTGCAAACTTGAAGGGAAGGCAAGAGAAATGTCTTAATTTGTTGTATATATTTGTACTCTGACAAAAAAACATTAAAATGTGTTCAATAAAAAAGAGCCTCATGTGTTGTTTCAGTTTGACAGACCAACAGTCAGTAATCGCTGTCATCAGCTGACTTAGAAGTGGTTTGGTCGCTTTCAGATTGCTGCAGTGTGATGACATGTTAGGATTAAAGGTGTCTTACTGTAGTTTTTAAAACTTTTAGAATCATAGCCTCACTTGAATGTGAATTTCTGCAACAAGATATGAAACTACACTATGGAATCTGTGTGGAGAACTTGCTTTGTATTCCCTAAATATCGGATCCAGTAAACATGAGGCAAAAAATTCAAATTTTTTAGTTGGAAATAAAGAAAAAGAATGGCTTCACTGGGAACTGAACCCAGGAACCTCAACATGTGAAGTAGATGTGATATCCACTACACTATAGAATCTGTGTGCAGAACATGCTTTGAATTCCCTAAATATCGGATCTGGTTAACATGAGACAAAAAGAATTCTAATTTTTTATTTCGAAAAAAACAAGAATGGCATCAGTGGGACTTGATCCCAGGAGCCTCAACATGTGAAGCAGATGTGATATCCACTACACTATAGAATCTGTGAGCAAGGTTTGCTTTGAATTGCCTAAATATCGGATCCAGTTAACATGAGGCAAAAAGATTTCCGATATTTCAGTTGGAAACAAATAAGAATGACATCACCAGGAATTGAACCCAGGACCCTCTACATATGACGCAGATGGGATATCCACTACACTATAGAATCTGTGTGCAGAACCTGCTTTGAATTCCCTAAATATCGGATCCAGTTAACATGAGGCCAAAAGAATTCTAATTTTTTACTTGGAAAAAAATAAGAATGGCGTCACTGGGACTTGATCTCAGGACCCTCAACATGTGAAGCAGATATGATATCTACTATATTATAGAATCTGTGTTTACAACTTGCTTTGAACTCCCTAAATATCGGATCCAGTAAACATGAGGCAAAAAGATTTCTAATTTTTCAGTTGGAAAGAAAGAAGAATGGCATCACCGGGAATTGAACCCAGGACCCTCTACATGTGAAGCAGATGTGATATCCGCTATACTAAAAAAATTAGAAAATAGAATCAGAAAATTAGGATGCTGCAAGTTCTGCATACAGATTCTATAGCTTTGGGGATATCACATCTGCTTCACATGTAGAGGTTCCTGGGATCAAGTCCCAGTGACGCCATTCTTAAAAATTAGAATTCTTTTTGCCTCATGTTAACTGGATCCGATATTTTGGGAATTCAAAGCAAGCTCTACACACAAATTTAATAGTGTAGTGGATATCACATCTGCTTGACATGTAGAGTGTCCTGGGTTCAATTCCCAGTGAAGCCATTCTTATTTTTTATTTCCAACTAAAAAATTAGAATTCTTTTTGCCTCATGTTTACTGGATCCAAAATTTAGGGAATTCAAACCAAGCTCTACACACAGATTCTATAGTGTAGTGGATATCATATCTGCTTCACATGTAGAGGGTCCTGGGATCAAGTCCCAGTGACGC